>WNWK01010635.1:0-69142 GCA_009830355.1 Cherax destructor | reverse complement strand
TAGGTTATGAAGCCAAAAGTGTTGTTATAGCCACAAGTGTATAAATTCTATGTGATAAAGCAAGCCCAAAAATGAAAAAGCAATTAAAAAATTATGCATAGCTCAAAAGTTAAAGTATAGCCAACAATGTATAAACCCATAGCCAACAAGGAAATATTCTATGTGAAAAGCATAGCTCAACAAGTGATAAAGCATAGCTCAACAATTTTAAAGATAGCTCAAAATAAAAAGCATAGAAATAATAAAGCAAGCCCAAAAATGATAAAGATAGCTCAAAAAATGTATAAAATTAACCAAAAGGTATAAAGTTAACTCACAAAATTACCCCAAGTTTAAAGTAACCTCAAAAATATAAAGCAAACCAAAATGTATAAACCAAACTCAAACAAGTTAAAAAGTCAACAGTGTATAAAATATCAACAATTTTAAAAGCTATAGTCAAAGGGTTTATAAAGTTATGCCAACAATTTATAAAGCATAGCTCAAAAATGTATAAAGCTATAGTCAACAAGTGTAAAAATTTCATTGAAAAGTTTACTCAACAATTATAAATTTATGTGTATAAAGCTTGTTTCCAAGGGAAAAAGCATAGCTCAAAAAGTGTATGCAAGCCAACAAGGTATAAAGCATAGCTCACATAAAAAAGCAAAGTCAAAATGAAAAGCTATAGCTCAACGGTGAAAAGCTATAGCTCAACAAGTTAAAAAGCATAGCTAAACATGTAAAAAGCATAGCTCAAAAATTATAAAGCTATAGCTCAAAAATTATAAAGTATAGCCAAAAGTGTATAAAGTATAGCTCAACAGAATAAAGCTATCCCAAACAAGTGTATAAAGTATAGTCAAATGAATAAAGTTTTATCTCAACAAGTGAAAAGTTATCAAATGTATGCATAGCTAAAAATGAAAATATAGCTCAAAAATGATAATAACAGCTATTCCACAGGCATAAAAGAATTTTTTACCCGGGATTGTCCCAACCCCCCCGTTATTCTATTCATTTTATTTAAGGCAGATAAATAATATCCCCCCCCATTACTTATATTAAAATTAAAAATAAAAAAACCCTGGGGATAAACGCTGACCCCCCCAGGGTGCGACCCATAAAACCGCGGCACACACTTATTTTGGTGGAAGAGGCAAAAGGAAAGGGCCACCCCAACCTTTTCTAATTGCCCTGCATTGAACCCGAGCCCTTCGTTTGGGGGCCCGATAACCCCCGGACATACAAATTTTCATTTTTGATAAATCAAAGGATAAATTGAGGGAACACTTTTTTTTTAAAGCTTTTTTAAAACCCAGTGTTTATATTTATCTTTCCATGGATAAAAGACGGGGACAACCGTTTCTTTCAATGACTTTTTTATCGCTCGTGTTGTTTATCTTTATAACTCTTTTACTTTTTGCCCAGCAGTTTTTAACATGCTGATGATCTAGGTTACCTAGATGTTACCTGGGGCTTGACTTTTGTTGACCAGGTTTGAATTTTCAACCTTTTAGATTTCTGTGGTTGACCGGTGTCTTGATTTTATATATATAATATATATATATATATATATATATATATATATATATATTATATATATATATATATTTTTTTTTTTGCACAAATTTTTATGGGCCCCAAAATCCTCCCAAAGCTCATTTAAAGCCACCCTCGAAGATTTTTGTTGCCGTTTGATGACCTGTTATTATACCATTTTAAAAAGATAATTGAATTATTTTTTGATAATGATATAAAAAAAGAAAGAATGATTAAGAGTTGGGATTACGGGAAAGGGAGGATAGAGCCTGAATTTCATGAACAACCGGGTTATCCTTTTACATAGGTAAACAACAGACCAAATGACGACCGACAACCAAAAGAAAAAAGAATGAGACGAAGAAGAAAAGGAATTTTGAACGTCAAAAAAAACAAAAGAAAACAAACACCTTAAGAATACATAAATACGAAAATATTTAAAAAATTTATGAAAAGGAAGAAAAATTTTAATACTAACGAATAAAAAAGGTATACACACGGGAAAACATGAGGTACAAAAGGGGCAAACACGAGGTAAAACGAGGCACAAAACAGGTAACACACGAGGTTCATCCACGAGGTAAAAATAAGGGTACAAACAGGATATACACGAGAATAACACGAGGTATGAGGTACAAGAGGTACACAAGGCTAAACACAAGAGGAAAACAAGAGGTACACAGGGCACACAAACACAGCTTCTGGCCCGGGGCCCGGGGGGACTTGACCCCCAAACACAAATAGGAAGAACAACAAACACACAAACACACACACACACACACAACACACACAACACACACACACACACACACACACACACACACACACACAAAAAAAGGGGTGTCATAGAAAATAAAATTAATTATTATAAAAAGCCATGTTTAGCATTGCAGTCACGAACCTCAGTGTAAAATATCAATTTTTTTTCCGGGGTGTTCCATATTAAATTTTTTTAACAAAATTTTCCCGATTTGATGAATAAATTGACAGCATGCTCATGACTTACGCCAGTCGCCCTTTTTCAACTTATATTAAAAAATGGAAAAAGCCACGCACGGCGCCAGTGGATTTAAGAAGGAGTTTTTTTTCGGGAATCCCGAGGCAATAAAACCAGACACCACTTCCCCAAAAAACAAAAAAAACAGGGTTTTCATCCAGGTCAACAGGTTCAGAAGCCTGGCTCCTTTCCCAACTATGAATCCATAAAGGCTTGATAAAAAACTAAAAGGATGTTAAATCACGTATTTGGAAAATTAATGACATAAAGAGGAAAGGATATTGATATTTATAAAAAAAATGAAAGACTATAGTATATATGAATATTCCCAGCAAATTGAAAGCATACAACACACGTACCCCTTTTACAATTTTTTTATTAATACAAAAAAAAAAAACAAGCTTTTCAATGTGAAAGAAAAAAAAATGATGAAAACGGGAAAATTAAACACTTATTTTTAAAAAAAAAAAACCCCAAGGGAACATGATGCATAACGGCCCCACGTTAAAATGTTACCAAACCAAGAAAATGACAGAGGGAGGGAACTTCCCAGTAAAGGTGGCACGTAAAGGGGCATTCTTCAAAGCATATCCTTTTTTCGTTTACGGAGTTAGGGGAGCGAAGGGGGAGTCACCCCTTTTTGGGGCCAGTTCAAGATCAGACAGTTTTCCCGTTTTTTTTCAAGTTACTTAAAGATCCTACTAAGAAAGTATTTGATCCCTTCCCCAAATGAACTTCATACACTTGGCCCCAAAAAACCTCTGGGAAAAACTTAACTTAAACATACCAAAACAAGTTTCAGGGGAAAAAAACCGAAAATATACGAAACTACTTTGAAAAAAGGAAACTGCAAGACGTAGCAGGATGTGACTGGTCATCCAGCAACAACCTGGCTGACAAAAACCCTTTGGGAGCCAGGGGGCAGAGACACTGAAAAAAAAAGCTGCTAACGGTTATACCGCGGGTATGAAAAAAAGGGAAAAAAAACCAGCCACCATAACCCCGCCACGTTTGAGAAGCCGGGGAGGCTACCCAGGGGATGTAGAATTAATAATGTTCTCCTTTTCACCAGTTGTACTCACCTAGTTTTTTGCAGGGGCAGTTTTAGCCCTCCCCCCGCCTCTTACTGGCCGCACTGGGCCCCTTCCTGTGCCATGAGCTTTTCATCCCCTCTGCTTAAAGCTTTTTGGAACCGCCCCATCATCGTTCCCAAACTATTCCATTTCCCCGACCACCTGAAACAAAGAAAATTCCAACATCTCTGTGATTCATCTGAGCCAACCCAACTTTCCCATTTTTGTGCCCCATCCTGGAACATTCTGTTTTTTGTCCACCTTGTCAATTCCCTAATCTTATATGTTGATCATGCCCCCCCCATTCTCCTGCCCTCCAGTGTCGTGGTTGTTTTCCCCTTTCCCTCCTCGTGGACATCCCCCCAGCCCGGGCTAGTCTTGGAAACCTTCATTTTTTTATTTTTTTTAGGGGTTTTGGGGTGGGTTCCAAAGGGGCTGATCCCCGTATGGGCCAAACCCGGTACAGGGGCAAAGTTTTTTATTAAATGTGGAATTTTTTTTAGGTTTGCTAGGCGCCAGTATGCGCAGCAGTTTTTGGGTTGATGTGCGCCTCTGGAAGTCCGTGTTTACCCCCCCAAGATTTTTTTCCCCTTATTGAGGTTTGCAGTCCGGCCCCTAGACTGTACTCTGTCTGCGGCTTCTTTGCCCTTCCCCACTTCATGACTTTGCATTTGGGTGGGGTTAACTCCAGGAACCAATTGTGACCAGGCTTGCAGCCTATCCAGATCCCTTTGTAGTTCTGCCTGGTCCTCGTCCGATTGAATTTTTCATCAACTTCACATCATCTGCAAACAGGGACACTTCGGAGTCTATTCCTTCCGTCATGTCGTTACAAATACCAGGAACAGCACCGGTCCAGGGCGACCCCTGTGGAACCCCACCGTCCCGGCGCCCACCTGACACCCACCCCGTACCATGACTCCGCTGTCTTCCTGACAGGTATTCCTTGATCCATTGTAGTGCCTTCCCCGTTATCCCTGCCTGGTCCTCCATCTTCTGCACTAATCTCTTGTGTGGAACTTAGCAAACGCCTTCTACAATCCAAGAATATGCAATCTACCCATCCCCCTCTCTCTTGTTTTATTGCTGTCACCCTTTTCGTAGAACCTAGAGGGTTTGTGACACAGGAATTCCCCGTCCCTGAAACCGTGTGTCGTTGATAAACTCTTCACCTGACTATCTTCTCCATGACCTTGCATACTATACATGTCAGTGACACTGGTCTGTAGTTTAGTGCTACGTTCCTGTCTCCTTTTTAAAAATTGGGAAATACATTTGCTGTCTCCCCCTACCTCAGGTAGTTGCCCTGTTTCGATAGATGTGTTGAAGATTGTTGTTAGCTTCCTTGCAAATTGTTGTCATATATTCCATCATCTCGTCTACTGACTTCCCTGCCAGCTCTCTGTCCCACTGAACCCGTGCAGGAAGTTCCTCATGCCCACGTAGTCACCTTTTTTGTAGTTTGCTTCATTCGCAGCCCTTCCTGCTTCCCCTCCACTTGTAACTCTACTATGTATTCGAAGCTTAGAAACAGATCACTGGCCCCAAGGGGTTTCATGTGTGATGTCCTCAATATCTGCACTACTCAGGGTGAATACTAGGTCCAGTCTCGCTGGTTCGTCCTCCCTCCTCTGGTAGTGTCCCCTTACGTGTTGGTACATGAGATTTTCCAGTACCACCTCCAGCATCTTAGCCCCCCACGTTCTTGGCCCCCCATGTGGCTCTAAGTTCTCCCAATCGATTTCCTTATGGTTGAAGTCACCCATGGTCAGTAGCTTCGCCCTGCTCGCACGAGTTCTTTGGCCACTTCGGCCAGTGTGTCAATCATCGCTCTGTTACTCCCCATCATACTCTTGCCTTGGCCTCCTGCTGTTCTGTGGTGGGTTATACATCACTGCAATTCTACTTGGGACCTCCAGACTGTAGCATTCCCACATGTAATCCCCAGCTTCTCCTCTGTCTCCCTCTCCAGCTCGTCAAAATCCCATCGGTTTTTGATCAGCAGTGCCACTCCTCCACCCCTCTGTTCCCAATGTCTTTCCTCAGGATCTGGTACCTCATTGGAAGAGATGGCATCTGTTATCATACCTGTGAGCTTGGTTTCTGTGAGAGCTATTATGTCCGGTGATGCCTTTTTTGATTCTTTCGCCCCTCCTCCCACTTATTTGTTATTCCATGAGATTGTGTACCATACCTTCAGTTTCCTCTACTACTGTGTTTTGGGGTCTGTGAGGGTGGGGACCTGGCGGTGTACTGTGGGATTCTATAGTGGAGGTGTGGGGCTGTAAGTGTGGGTTGTAGTTTGTGTTGGATAGTGTGCTTGGTTGTTGGGTGTTGGGATGGTTCTGTGTGTGCTTGTTCTTGTTGCTCTGTCCTGCTCTGTGTGTGTGTGTGTGTGTGTGTGTGTGTGTGTCCAGCCAGTGTGTTCTACTTGGCAGGTTCTGGGATCCACTTGAGTGCAACGTTTTCAGCACCAGTCTAATGTTCCCAGTGCAAGTTTAATATCTCTAGCGCCAGTGTCACGCCTCTAGCGCTAATATAATATTCCCAGGGCTAATATAATGTTTCCAGCGCTAATATAATGTCTTCTGCGCTAATATAATGTCTCCATAGCTAGCATAATGTCCCAAGCGCCAGTATAATGTCTCCATGGATAGCATAATGTTCCAAGCGCCAGTATAATGTCTCCACCGTCAGTATGTGTTCAACTCCAGTATAATATCGTCGGGGTTAATATAAAATTTTCAGCGCTAGTATAGTGTCCAAGGCTAGTCACCAGGACTAGAATAATGTCCCCAGCGCAAGTACAAGTACCCCAGCAACCGAGTAATGTCCCCCAACTCCAGTATAAAGTCCCCAGCAGCAATATAATGTTCCAAGCCAGTATAATATCTCCTTGAGTTGCCGGTCTACGGAATATGAAGAAGCCTCAACATGCGCAACGGATTTCTTGTTTTGTTTTGCTTATCTTGAGGTGTGACTCGCCAAGCAGCCGCTCCTCAAGTGTGACATTATGTTAAATGGAGTGAACTGCTGGTCATTATCCTTCCAGGGCTAGCAGCAATGAGCCTAATGAGCGAGAGAGATTGCTGGAGTGTGGTCGTGGAATGGTGGTAATGGGATGGTGATCGTAGGATAGTGATCGTGGATGGTGGTCATGGGACGATGGTCATGGGATGATGGTCCTGGGATGATGCTCCTGGGATAGTGATCGTGGATGATGGTCTGGGATAGTGATCGTGAGATGATGGTCGTGGTATGGTGGTCTTTGGGTAGTGGTCATGAGGTTCGTTTTTTTTTATTTTGCAAAAATGGTTACGTAAGTAGTGTGATGTTACACTATCCTTTATGACAGTTGCACAGTGAGCTTGCTAAGTTTCCCTGTGGTTTTTCATCACGCACGATGTGTCGGTCACATGCTAGTCCAGGGATTGTGAGAAGGAGGGATGTCGAGCGTTAATGAATTGTTTTGTCTAGAGTGTTCCGGCTATAGTGAGCACTAGCCCTAGTACTAATTTGTGTAATCACGTGAGTACAGTTTATAAGTCGTAAAAATTACAATCCTAACAATAACAAAAGTATTAACTAGATGGGTTTCGGTCACTGTGTGATCTGAGAAATAGAAGTTAATGTCCCAAGGTTCATAAGCCTTGCTAGTCCGAGAAAGGTATCATCGCATCTCAAAATTCCTGCACCCTTCTACCTCAATCATCCGTTAAAGGTCCACCCCGTATCCCATAAGGTCATCTTCCCCCCCTGTACCTCAATGCACGTAAAAAGAATAGTACAGTAACATTTCGGCAAAGATCTGAATTTAACCAGAAGAGCAATTCAAAAGTTACCGCACGGATATTAATATCCCAGTTTCTTAAATAAAAGTGTCACCACCGCGGCCCGAAACTCATCTGAACTTTCCACTAAGTAAGGTACACCAATTTCGAAGTTTTAAACTAATCAGATGACGCATTTTCTAGTTATCGTACAGAGACTTAACATTTTAAAATAATCCAGGAATAAGGTAAAGGAGCAAAAAAATGGCACTCTTATGTTATCGGTGTTGAAGGTTTGAAGCCGATCGGGTTAGGTATTTACAAATTGATGCATAAAAGCCAGTTTTTCAAATTCCAAAATTTCTTCAATAATACTAGCAAATTGGCAAATACCACAACCCAAAAGTCATTCAAACCTAAGTAAAAGACACCTGCATTTAAAGTTTGAAGCCGGTCAGAAGAGACATTCTTCAGTTATTGCAAGAAAAGCAATAAGTTTAATAAAACTGGCAAATTAAAACTAACACAACAATACATCATTGCGAAGCTTCGTTGAAGGAAATCCCAGCAGCACACAAAGGATCATACCGAGCAAAAGATATATTCTCCAGTTACCCCACAGAATCCAACAATTCCACGATTATTACCTGAATTAGTATACTGACACATCTACACTCAAAAATGCATTAACCATTAAGCCCTTCAGAAGAGGCACACACAAGTTATTTCATAGAAAAAAAATATAACTGGTAAATTTTCACCTACGTTCTAATAATAATCCAAGTTTCCTCGAAGTAGGATACGCAAGTCATGAAAGTTCATAGGTATCAAAAGATGCCTTCTCGAGTTATTGCACCGAAAACCGAAATTGGACAAGATCTAGTTGAAATTGATCAGAGAGCAACTAGACAAGAAAGCATGGATTTCATGAACTTTTCCCTAGGCACAGTTCAACTACACTCAAACATTAAAGTCGACTGACGTGTTCTCAAGTTATAAACGCAAATCTTTTAGAAGTAAATAACACTAGACCTGAGTGTATGACCGTCTCTTCAATAAAACCGCATGATAATGTAATATTTAAGGGCTCACTATCCTCGTGAAACTTTAAAGAGCCATAAGAGAGTTTTTAATATTTATCAGTTTTCTCGTCTCGTTTATATTCTATTTAAAACTTTCTATAAACCTATAAGGAAAAAACTATATATATATATATATATATATATATATGAACAAGGTGTTGAGGACAGCAGTGGGGTTATAGTAAAATTTTGCATACTGGAACCTACAATGTGCAGTAACAACAGTAAGCTTATTCTTAGTAAGACACGTCAATGTTATACGTTTGAAGCCGATCGAATGAGGCATTCACCAATTATCGCATGAAGACAGAAATTTAAATTTTCACAATTTCTTCGATAAAATAGATATTTATCTAATTATGATACAGGAAGGTATAGTGCTTGAAGCTGTTTAGAACATCCATTCTTTAGTTACTGAATGGAAATCAATGCATCAGATGCATTAGTCTTTAAATATTGAAGCTATTTTGAAAATGCTACATTTAAAAAATAAAATTGGCAAATTAGCAATTTCAACCTTCCTCTAAATAAGATACATCAGTGGTGAAAGACTTAAGCCAACCAGAAGCGGCTTTCTTTGGTTATAAAT
Organism: Cherax destructor; assembly: GCA_009830355.1. NCBI lineage: Eukaryota > Metazoa > Arthropoda > Malacostraca > Decapoda > Parastacidae > Cherax > Cherax destructor. The sequence continues at coordinate 60,110 of WNWK01010635.1, read as the reverse complement.
GGAAACTTTGGAAGAAAAAAAACCGGCAATAACTTCAAGGTGCCCTTTCAGGAATAAACAAAACACGATACATATGACTTATAAAGGTATCAATTTCGAAATGTCCAGTAACAGGTAGGTTATTTCTTATTTTATTAAGTGCTGAAATCACGTAGATCATTCAGTGCAAAGAGTGGTCAAGGTTCAATTCACAGTCTGCTAATCGCGGCCTGCTCTCTGACCAATTAGTTTGCTGGTTATCGATGAGTTAGTGGTCGAGTAAAGGGAAAATAAAACGCTACCCCGTTGCTGCTTATCATCATATAAAAAGAAAATGTAGCAGCACACTGCTGATATATCCAATTTTATTTAGTATCCCTCGTTGGTTCCCTGCTTTTCACGAGCCTCCTCCTCCGTCACATTCCCGCCCATCTCCCAGCGTTTTCATGTTATTTCCTTTGAGCCAGAAAATCTAGCGCCTCGGCAACGTCCTCTAACCCCAGCATTCATTTATTTGTCTCGCCGGATTCTTTTAGTAACCATTCACTCAGGTCATCTCGCTGGATTCTATACACGACCTTAATCCTGTGAGTCGGCTCTGATCCCAGTTTTGTTCATCAGAATTTCTAGGTCATTTAACCGAGCAGATTCACCACCTTGTTGACATTTCTTACACCGGTTTTTGCCCGACGAGATGAGCATCGAGGGTCACCACAATAGTGCTCTTTATGACTACTGAAAGACGGTAATTCTCAAGTGATAGTGACTCCAGCTCTGCTGGAAGGGAACCTTTGGAAACTGCTGAGTTACTGAGCCCTAAAGCGGAATACTTAGCGATATTCTCATTCGGTTGACAGATTTCATTATCTGACGTATAAAATCTGTCTTATTTGATGGAATATAACAGGGAATAATAGCTACCTTTTGTTCCCACTATGTAAATATCATATAGAGTAAGGCAACAGCACATTACTCATATAACCATTATTAATTAATAATGATAAAAATAAGCTGCGAATTTGCCTTCCTGAACTTGGTTAACACTGGCATGTGTTGTTTATACTAGTCAGGATATAAAAACTTGCTCAAGTGAACACCTTCAAAACCGTTTCACAGATTATGAAATGTATCCTTGACAACGTAAGGTCACGCAGTGATCTAGCTGACTACTGGCAGCACCATGTATCCTTGACAACGTAAGACCATTCGGTAGTCTGTTGTTGAATCAATCATAGAACAAGACCACTCAGCTGCGTATTGATGGACTCTTGGCAGCAAAAGGCCAATATAGTAGCTGGCAGACTGCTCACTTAATTACTCTCTCGTTTTTTTAATTATTAAATTCTCCTTCCTCCAGTAGGAGGACAGGGAGATGTGCCTCCCTGTCTCCTACTCGGCATATCTCCAGCCCTGCCTCCCAGTGCCAGTCTTACCCCTTCCCACCCGCCTCTACTCTCTCCTCCCTTCAGTCATCTTTTACTCACTCCTCGTCGTTTACTCCTACCTTCCTTTCATCGTCCTCTACACCCTAACTCCGTCCATTCTTCCTTAGCTATGACGACACTTCCTCCCTTCGTCCTGTCTATCCCTCCGGCCTTTTCCTTCATTCCGAGCTTCCTTCCTATCCCTCCCTTAATGCCTTACCTCCGTTGCTCTCTCTGTACCACCTATCTGTTCCTCTCTCCTCCTCCTCCTCCTCTCACTCTTTCTTGCCTCCCTCCCTCCCACTGTTTTGTCTATGAAACAATGGTGTGTTTAGAATTCTTGTTGGTCTTGTCATTTTCTTGTTTGTGTGCATATATGTCTTTGCATAAGCAAACAAATATTTTTTTACATTATCACAGGGAAACAAGAAGACAGATGGTGAACTAAGCTATTGTCTACATCTGAAAGTAGCTGTCCTCGTCATTTCATTAGGGTCAACAGAAGACGTATATTAAATACCTTTCCAAGACCCCACACCACTGATAAGAGGAACATAGACCTCCCCAACTACCGCCAAATGCTTCTCCAAGATTTTTCTAATATATAACGTCAGGTACCTTACTGGAGCGCAAGCCATGTTTCTCCTAACCCCGGGGACACCAGTGAGCCTCAACATGGTCTCCAGCTATTTCAGGCTCCTCCTGTATGTTCTGGCCTCACAATCAATACTATACTCTATGCACCTCGCAGAAACAAGCGAAAATATATGTACAGAAATATGCAGCCAGCAAGATTCGACTCTTAAGTCGCGTGTTTCTTCTAGGGGACATTGCGTCATAGTAAACACGCGACCTATATTCAAGTCTTGCTGGTTGCGTTATTTCTGTGCATATAATTTCGTTGTTTCTGCGAGGTGCAATGAGTATGGTATCGCTCGTGAGGCCAGAACATACAGGACATGAAATAGCTGGAGACCATGTTGAGTCTCACTGGTTTGACCGACGTTTGAAAGAAACATGACTTGCAGCCCATTAAGCTACCTAACGTTATGAGGCACCTGTAGCCGAGTGGTTTACGGCATTAGGTTGGCAGCTAACTACACTCATGGAGAACTGACGACCTAGATTCGAATCCTGCAGGCTGCTATATTTCTTTTCTCTGTTAACCGGCCGCCCACTGTAGTCCAAGAACTAAATTCAGTGGTTCCCTGGCCACTGCAAAGGACTTATGCAGCTTAATATCACTTTACCTACCGCTGCTGATCCTAGCACCATACACAGCAGAAATGTGAAGCATAATTTACAAAGCAGTAAATTATGATGAATATAAAGAAGTGATAAAACCGTAAGGCTTATGTAGCGAAAGCACTAGAATTCTATGTTAATTCAGAGCTTTTAACAGAAAACAATTGTTAACATTAATAATTCACTGTTGACATGTCCAGTTTGGTGACTAATTTATATTCAGATTAGAGATATTATCACATTATAAATAAAATAACCAAAAGTCCAAGAATAGCAGTCAAAATAATACTATTCATAAATTCCTTTCAGGTTATATGATACAAACAAGTCACTATTTATGCCGAAAAAGATACTGGGCTGTTAGTCAGGCAAAAGTAGGACACGCGCAGAGAAGCAGAACCTACGGCTAGGTAAGAACCACTTGTATATCCTGACCATGTTAAGGTCAGGCAGCGTCAGAGGGCAACGGTAAAGTGTCCACAACTTAGAAGAGGAAGAATAGTGGGAAAAAGAGCCTGCCTTGAGTTTAGTTGAATCAGAGATTTGCTAAGTACTTGTCCGATTGCTTCTAAAAGACTAGTTTTAGCTCTAAAATGCTGAGAGAAAATGAGTGCAAACAGAATGAGTTCAAGAGAATCAGTGAGTGATGATGAGTTTAGAGAATCAGTGAGAGATGTTGAGTGGAAGAAGATAGAAGCGAGAAAATAACGAAAAAGAAAATATTTGAGGAAGAATGTTTCATCAATAACTCAGGCTCACCAAAGATCCCTTCCACTTATTCTGAAATTTAAGACAACTTTACGATTTGTTCTACCAATATGCCAGTTTGTTGCACGGAAGAGCCTCCGGGTCACAGCATCTACAGTCACCACCTCCTGGGAAATGCATTTCACAACACCCACCACTTTCACCTGTTTGTCAAGTCTTTAAATTACACCGAGCCTGACACTGAGATTTTCCAAGTGTTTATCTAGAATTTGATTCCTCAGAGAAATTATTCTTAATAAATGTATTAATTGATATTTTCTACACCTCCAATTTATCTGCAATTTCTATGTTATCTGTAAGCCAAAATGTAACAGCTTGTTGAACCTGCGGTCTCAGTAATGCAGTGTAGTGTCGGTATTGTCCATTTTTTTAAACAAAAACATTCTTTCTATGAAGCTTTGCCTTTTGTTAAATTGACCATGATGCTGGTGGCTACACATTACTTTGTGTACTTATTCATTATTAATGATATCTCTTTCACTTTGTGATACCCCAAACATTAAACAAGCTTGTTTAACATTATTGTAGCTAATGTGAACTACTCTATACTGTAACTCTTTTTCCAGTTTTCTTTCCTCGCACTGCCGTCTTTGTTCATATGATGTTTGCAAACTCAAAACATCTATCAACTCCATTTCATAATGTTTATTATTTTTAATTATGTGTATTATAACACAATCGTTTAACTATGCTGAGACATTATATGTTGATGACGTATTTTATGGAAAACTGTTGCTTTTCTTCCTATTATAGGGAAAGTTCCTGATTTTTGCCCTCTATCTCTCCGAAACTTCCTCTGACCTGCTTCTCATTATTATAAAGATCTTATTTCAGGAATGTGGAATGCATTATGACTTTCCACATTATTCATTGCCATTTTTTTCTGTGGGTAAAACTTTTTTCTGGTGAACAAGAGTTTTTATGTTTCTAAACTACGCAGGATTCGAGTAACCTATCTAGAATTTAAACTAACAACAGTGACCTCGTCCTACACTCTCCTTCCCTCCCACAAACACTGCAGTAACAGTGACCTCGTCCTACACTCTCCTTCCCTCCCACAAACACTGCAGTAACAGTGACCTCGTCCTACACTCTCCTTCCCTCCCACAAACACTGCAGTAACAGTGACCTCGTCCTACACTCTGCTTCCCTCCCACAAACACTGCATCAACAGTGACCTCGTCAAGATTAATTATAAACAACTTAGTTTTAATACTCATTTGCAATTTATTCACACTTAAATCACCACTATTGTTTATATAAAGTAACGAAGCACTTTCCTAGCTCACTAGTATTCATGCAGAGAGAACGCTGGAAGTGTACTGCTGGGGCGGTGTTTGTTGACCTGACGAACGGTAATTTATGGGAGAGTTGTGCGACACGCCTTATCACAACGCAGCCTGAGAGAGAATGAGTGATGGAAGGAGGTAGTGAGTATGAGAGGGAGGTAGTGAGAGTATGAGAGGGAGGTAGTGAGAGAGTATGAGAGGGAGGTAGTGAGAGAGTACGAGAGGGAGGTAGTGAGAGAGTATGAGAGGGAGGTAGTGAGTGTATGAGAGGGAGGTAGTGAGTGTATGAGAGGGAGGTAGTGAGTGTATGAGAGGGAGGTAGTGAGTGTATGAGAGGGAGGTAGTGAGTGTATGAGAGGGAGGTAGTGAGAGTACGAGAGGGAGGTAGTGAGAGAGTATGAGAGGGAGGTAGTGAGAGAGTAAGAGAGGGAGGTAGCGAGTGTATGAGAGGGAGGTAGTGAGAAAGAATATGAGAGGGAGGTAGTGCGAGTATGAGAAAGAGGGAGGTAGAGTATGAGAGGGAGGTAGTGAGAGAGTATGAGAGGGAGGTAGTGAGAGACTATGAGAGGGAGGTAGTGAGAGAGTATGAGAGGGAGGTAGTGAGAGAGTATGAGAGGGAGGTAGTGAGAGAGTATGAGGGAGGTAGTGAGAGAGTATGAGAGGGAGGTAGTGAGAGAATATGAGAGAGAGGTAGTGAGAGAGTACGAGAGGGAGGTAGTGAGAGTATGAGAAAGAGGGATGTAGAGTATGAGAGGGAGGTAGTGAGAGAGTATGAGAGGGAGGTAGTGAGAGAGTATGAGAGGGAGGTAGTGAGAGAGTATGAGAGGGAGGTAGTGAGAGAGTATGAGAGGGAGGTAGTGAGAGAGTATGAGAGGGAGGTAGTAAGAGAGTATGAGAGGGAGGTAGTGAGAGAGTATGAGAGGGAGGTAGTGAGAGAGTATGAGAGGGAGGTAGTGAGAGAGTATGAGAGGGAGGTAGTGAGAGAGTATGAGGGAGGTAGTGAGAGAGTATGAGAGGAAGGTAGTGAGAGAATATGAGAGAGAGGTAGTGAGAGAGTACGAGAGGGAGGTAGTGAGAAAGAATATGAGAGGGAGGTAGTGAGAGTATGAGAGGGAGGGAGGTAGAGTATGAGAGGGAGGTAGTGAGTGTATGAGAGAGAGGTAGTGAGAAAGAATATGAGAGGGAGGTAGTGAGAGTATGAGAGGGAGGGAGGTAGAGTATGAGAGGGAGGTAGGTAGAGTATGAGAGGGAGGTAGAGAGAGTATGAGAGGGAGGTAGTGAGAGAGTATGAGAGGGAGGTAGTGAGAGAGTATGAGAGGGAGGTAGTGAGAGAGTATGAGAGGGAGGTAGTGAGAGAGTATGAGAGGGAGGTAGTGAGAGAGTATGAGAGGGAGATAGTGAGAGTATGAGAGGGAGATAGTGAGAGAGTATGAAAGGGAGGTAGTGAGATAGTATGAGAGGGAGGTAGTGACAGTGTATGAGGGAGGTAGTGAGAGAGTATGAGAGGGAGGTCGTAAGAGAGTATGAGAGGGAGATAGTGAGAGTATGAGAGGAAGGTAGTGAGAGAGTATGAGAGGGAAGTAGTGAGAGAGTATGAGAGAGAGGTAGTGAGATAGTATGAGAGGGAAATAGTGAGAGAGTATGAGAGGTAGGTAGGTAGAGAGGGGGTAGAAGAGAAAGAGGATAAAAGGAAGGGAGAATGAAATGGAGCGAGGTAGGAAGAGATAATGAAAAGCAGGAAGGCAGAGAGGATGAATGGGAGGGAAGTAGGCAGAGAAGATGAAAGGGAAAGAAATAGGGAGGGGATTAAAAGGTGGCAGGAATGAAAAGAGGTTAAAAGTGAGGGAGATAGACACAAAATACGAAAGGAAGCTAGAGAGGATGAATAAAGGTAGTGAGAGATTAGTCAAAGAGTGAGACAATGAGAGGCAGAGAGAGAGAGAATGAGAAGTAGGTAGAAGAAATAGAAGGTTGGAAGCAGAGAGAAAAAAGAACGAGAGGAATAGAAGTAGGGAGAAGCAGAAAGGAAAGCAGGGCGATAAAATGAATGGGGAAAAAAGGAATCGAAAGAAAATAGAGGAAAGATGAAATAATGAAAGGGTGAGAGGGACAGAGAATAAGGAGGTAATGAGAGAGAAAAAAGATGGAGGGAGGAAATGAGAACACGAGATGTGAGAATACTTTTTATTAAACTAAGTTTACATTCTCATCGTAGTACTAAACTGCTGCCTATGATAGGTCACTACTGCCTATGATAGATCACTACTGCCTATGATAGGTCACTGATGCCTATGATAGGTCACTACTGCCTATGATAGATCACTACTGCCTATGATAGGTCACTGATGCCTATGATAGGTCACTGCTACCTATGATAGGTCACTACTGCCTATGATAGATCACTACTGCCTATGATAGGTCACTGATGCCTATGATAGGTCACTACTGCCTATGATAGATCACTACTGCCTATGATAGGTCACTGATGCCTATGATAGGTCACTGCTACCTATGATAGGTCACTACTGCCTATGATAGATCACTACTGCCTATGATAGGTCACTGATGCCTATGATAGGTCACTGCTACCTATGATAGGTCACTGCTGCCTATGATAGGTCACTGCTACCTATGATAGGTCACTGCTGCCTATGATAGGTCACTACTGCCTATGATAGGTCACTACTGCCTATGATAGGTCACTACTGCCTATGATAGGTCACTACTGCCTATGATAGGTCACTACTGCCTATGATAGGTCACTACTGTCTATGATAGGTCACTGATGCCTATGATAGGTCACTGCTACCTATGATAGGTCACTGCTGCCTATGATAGGTCACTGCTACCTATGATAGGTCACTGCTGCCTATGATAAGTCACTGCTGCCTATGATAGGTCACTACTGCCTATGATAGGTCACTACTGCCTATGATAGGTCACTACTGCCTATGATAGGTCACTACTGCCTATGATAGGTCACTACTGCCTATGATAGGTCACTACTGTCTATGATAGGTCACTACTGCCTATGATAGGTCACTACTGTCTATGATAGGTCACTACTGCCTATGATAGGTCACTACTGCCTATGATAGGTCACTACTGCCTATGATAGGTCACTACTGCCTATGATAGGTCACTGCTGCCTATGATAGGTCACTACTGTCTATGATAGGTCACTACTGCCTATGATAGGTCACTGCTGCCTATGATAGGTCACTACTGTCTATGATAGGTCACTACTGCCTATGATAGGTCACTACTGCCTATGATAGGTCACTACTGCCTATGATAGGTCACTGATGCCTATGATAGGTCACTGCTACCTATGATAGGTCACTGCTGCCTATGATAGGTCACTACTGTCTATGATAGGTCACTGCTGCCTATGATAGGTCACTGCTGCCTATGACAGGTCACTGATGCCTATGATAGGTCACTGATGCCTATGATAGGTCACTACTGCCTATGATAGGTCACTACTGCCTATGATAAGTCAATGCTGCCTATGATAGGTCACTACTGCCTATGATAGGTCACTGTCTATGATAGGTCACTGTCTATGATAGGTCACTGATGCCTATGATAGGTCACTGCTGCCTATGATAGGTCACTGATGCCAATGATAGGTCACTGCTGTCTATGATAGGTCACTGCTGTCTATGATAGGTCACTGATGCCTATGATAGGTCACTGATGCCTATGATAGGTCACTGTCTATGATAGGTCACTGATGCCTATGATAGGTCACTGATGCCTATGATAGGTCACTACTGCTTATGATAGGTTACTACTGCCTATGATAGGTCACTACTGCCTATGATAGGTTACTACTGCCTATGATAGGTCACTACTGCCTATGATAGGTTACTACTGCCTATGATAGGTTACTACTGCCTATGACAAAAGCTATGCATGACATCCTGTCATATTTCATCACGCATGACGGGACTGATAATGAAATGTGACACCTTGAGTTGGGAGATTTCGTTTAAGCGTTGCGGACATTTTCAAGAAATCCTCGATAGCGTCAGCACTATTACATTCATGGGGAGCGTTAAACGTGTAGATATCATAGAAATATTTATTATATATATATATATATATATATATATATATATATATATATATATATTATTACATAATATGGTACAAAAGATTTAAGAGATACATTGTTGATATAAAGATGGCATATACAGTACACGAGATGTGAGAGATACATGTCTAGTACATATTGTTACATGTTTGTCACTGATTATAATGCGAAAATCTCATCCAGCTCCTCAGAGCTGGGGCGCGTGCCCAGAATACAGCATGCATTACCCCTCTGAACAGCAGCGCTGAGTCGCTGGAACAGAAAACTAGCTGCCCTGGGATCCCTAGTTATCCTGTTGAGTCTTTTGCCCAGCTCCTTGAGGAACTTAGATGCACTCTTTCCCCATGAGCCAAGGGTCTCTGAGCCTATGGGAACAAACATATAATGATGGGCAAGTTCTCCATATTTTCTCGACTTTTGGGACTTCCTGAAGGTGGCAGCTGCCCCTCCTTCCTCCCTGGTGTATTGGAGATAGGTATCAGCCAAGGTAGATGCACATGTGTAGTCCTACACCACCTCCTTGCCGTCTGTCCAGGCTTGAAGGGTGATAAAATTTGGACGCTTTTGGCTGCCATCAGATCTGCATAGTTGGGGTGGCTCCCTTACTGCTGGGCATCCGGCTGCTGTAAGGCTCCTCTTGATAATGTTATTAACCTCTTCATGTCTTGCAATCTTTCCCTCGGATTTACGACACACAAGACCATGGTACCCGAATCGGTCTGCTGCTTCACTGCCACAAATACACCTGTGTTCGGCGAGAATAGGGGCGGCAAGTCGAAGGGCAACACCAATGCGGATGGTCTGTGGGTCGAGGCGTGTGCCAAGGCTGGAGTTGGGAACAGCCAACAGAAAGTCCTCTGCATGAGGAGATCTCACTGCAAGGAGGCGGGCTCTATTATTCCCTGACACACTCTGAAGCATTGCTGAGGCTATATTCTCTACTATTTGGTCATCCCAGTGAGACTGTTTGTAGTTGTTAGGGGAAGCAGGCCTGGTTTCAGAGCCCGTTAGATTATCCCAGATCCTGGCTCCGTCGACGAACTTTTGGTCATGGATTCCATTCTTGTCCCTAAGATGTTCAGGGAGAATTGCTGCTACAAGCTCTCTGGATGCAATGCATGAAGACAGGAAAGCAGGTAGAGCAACCTGAGATGACTTGCGGACACCAATGCCTCCTAGTCTGACTAGGAGTGTAGCTTGGTCCCACTGCCCATCTTCTAGAGTAAGGTTAAGTACTTTAATAAAGATCTGCCTCAGAATACTGTCATATTCGTGTAGTATAAGATTATCATCTTATATATATATAATGTCGTGCCGAATAGGTAAAACTAGTCAGCAAAATTAAGTCCTTTTTAAAATGTACCAAAAGTACCTTAGAAAACTTAACCTTATTATAAGAAGCGCAATTTAATTTAGCCTAATCCAACTGAATATATTTCAGATAAGTTTACAGTAATTTAATAATAAACAAATACAATGAAATGTATTTTTTTCGCTAGGTTCATAATTATTTTTGTGAAATTATTGCATACACAAATTTTTGCTTGCCTTATTCGGCTTGAAGAGCGTTGCTATTTAATAAAAAATAGCAGCTTTTACCTATTTGGCACGATATATATATATATATATATATATATATATATATATATATATATATATATATATATATATATATATTTTTTTTTTTTTTTTTTTAAAAAAAAAAAAAAATATATCATTCTCCTCCCATTTGGATACTGGTCATATGAGCAGTACACACATTTATGCACACGCATTCAGGAAACAAGTGATTTTTAAGCAAATAACAATACTGCGACCAGCTGGGGATCGAACCCGAGATATTTAACCAGTCTCCGGGGAAGGTAGGTAAATATGTCGACGCTTCAGTTCAGTCCACTACGCCACCATGCTTCAAACGTTAGGTGCCCACAAAGTATCCTGGGCATGGCAATTCAAACGCAAAGCACATTCGTGGCTGTAGAATGCTACACTTACTAATTTCATTCCTCGCGTGTTTAGATACCGGTTTCACCAGCAGTACACATGTTTTTGCCTTAAACAATTGTTTCATGAGTGCATTAATATGTGTACTGCTCGTGAGACTGGAGCGTGCAACACATCGAACCTGGATTCACTGTCACCTAAGAATGGGAAACTGAGGCTACAATGGGCACAGGCTCACAAAAATTGGACAGTTGAAGATTGGAAAAATGTCATCTGGTCTGACGAATTGCGATTTCTGCTGCAACATGCAGATGGCAGAGTCACAATTTAATGTAAATCTTTGGGATGTAGTGGAGAGGGAGATTCGCAGCATGAATATGCTCAGACAAATCTGAAGCAACTGCGTGATGCTATCATGCAGGGTTTCCAACTCATGCCAAATATTAGTCGGTAAAAGTTGCTAAACAACATTTCACAAAAGCTATCAACACAACTTATAATCATGTATACCAGTAACATTTCTACCAGAAGAGGATAAAAGAAAATGCTAAAGAAATTATAATTTTTGAACATTGGCGTTCACACTATTATTTACTCTGTAGTTGCACCACTCTGTTGATTATATTTTCATTAAAGCATCTAATGATGTGTAAGTGTGCACCCTCAGCCTTTAACCTCAAACACCATTATTTATTCCGCCCATTACAAATTCACTGTCAGTTCCAATTGCTACAAGCCTCTGCAGATCCAGTCCATTATTTAAGGACAGTTTTGTTGCAACACATATTGCATCATAATTTAATTAACTAAGATCAACTATATCTAAAAGTAAAACGACAGTTTCTTTCTTTACATCAAAATAATACTTAATGGTAATGCCTAACTACTTAGTCACAGAAATATTAGTAGGCTAAATTTTCTCTCGCCTATATCAACGTTTAGTTCACTAATAAGTGCGCGGCGATCACAACACAAACCACTGCACTTAATCTTCTTAGATGTAGATCCTTGCATCCCTTCATATCACTAAAGCACACTTTACAGACACTCAAATAGTCCACTACTCTTAGTGTACAGTGCTCTGCTACAGAGCAACACCACCCTCTGACTTTCTGGTATCATTATTTATGCTTTCAAAGGAATGGCTCTTTGTCTCTCTGAAGAGAATGATTCTCTCTTGTGCTTTGTACTGCAGTCAAAGAACATTTACAGTATTTACAGCAGCATTTAGTGTCATTACCATCAAGTCTAGTCAGCCACTTGCTATACTTTGTATCACTGAGCCAGTTTACATGAACACGTTGGCTATATTTCTTGTTCATTTGTTTTGCAAATCTATTAATGGTGAAGTACTTATAGCGCTTCACATGACCACCCGTGCAATGCTGAGAATCTGATCGAGGTGAGGCAATGGACGTGATGATGAGTGAGGCAATGGACGTGATGATGAGTGAGGCAATGGACGTGATGATGAGTGAGGCAATGGACGTGATGATGAGTGAGGCAATGGACGTGATGATGAGTGAGGCAATGGACGTGATGATGAGGCAATGGACGTGATGATGAAGCAATGGACGTGATGATGAGTGAGGCAATGGACGTGATGATGAGTGAGGCAATGGACGTGATGATGAGTGAGGCAATGGACGTGATGATGAGTGAGGCAATGGACGTGATGATGAGTGAGGCAATGGACGTGATGATGAGGCAATGGGAGGACGTGCTGTCCATGGGCGCGTACAACACATGTCCACTTATTACTCTCACATTAAACAGTTCAAACTTTATACTCCTTAGCCTTAGAACATATTTTACCAATTATTCAGAAACAATATTAAGAGTATTAATGGGAAAACTCGCTCAAAATACAGCCATATTAAATGAAAAGTTGCTAAATTACTGCAAGCTAAACACAATAGTTAAATTACATCAAAAGTAGCTATATCTAGCGACAAAGGCACCAAGATACCAACCCTGTTATCATGTAAACATGGATTAGAATATCTAGGGAATGTTTCCAATACCTTGTTGAATCCCCAGGTTGTTCTGGGGGCAAAAAAGGGCCCTTCACATTATTAGACGGGTGTACCTACTGAGGTGGCCAATGAGTGTGTGTATTAGTATACACATACATGCTCAATTATACAAATAATGGACATGTAAATCAGTAAATCATATATAGCACAAATATTGGCTAGTCTGAGCTTCTGCATGACAATTGACAATATTTCCAAAACGCGACACACGTATGGAAGGACCGTACAGCGTGAGGGCTCACTGAGTGATGGTAAACAGGTCGCTAACTCACTCACAATATTTTATCCTCTGGACCTTTCTCTCTTTTTTGGTTATCCGTGTCAATTAATTGAGTCTTTTTTTGTCTGCTCACGTAAATGAAATTTACATCATAATATTATTTGGGCCAAAACTTTGTAATCTCTATTACATTTTAAGTGTTACGCAATACAGTTTTAACAAACCGAACAAATTCTTGTTTCATTTTTGTTCACCAATTATTTGCCTACGGAAAATTAACTGTACCCGATGGTCAGTGACAAAAAGAATTTAGTACTGAATCCAAAGGTCGAGACAGATCATCAGTGCATTAGAATTATACGACCTTGGACAGTTTGTATAATTCAAATCTGCCCTTCAGAGTAATCCTTTAAGTCGAGGTAAACGCACTACACTTCATCTCTACCACTGGGTCTGCTTTTGCCACAATACTGCTTCTCTTCTCTCAAGCGTTAATCTCTCCTCTCTCACTACCCTGTTCAGCCTCCCTTCATTCCCAGCGCAGACATCAGGGTTCTGTCCAACAATCTCATGTGAAGGTTGCAATGGCTCGATTTTGTGCGTTTTTTTTATCAGCATTCAATCATACATTCATTCATTTACTATCGTTTTCATTCACATTCTCTCTCTCTCTCTCTCTCTCTCTCTCTCTCTCTCTCTCTCTCTCTCTCTCTCTCTCTCTCCGCTCAAACCTTCATCACTCAATCCCAGGCGAGGGCAACTTGCTCTCTGATGGAAAAGTGAGGAAGGATCTAATTATCTCTTAAGATCAACTTCAAATGGTTTCACTCGAGTAGAAAGATTATACATTGTTTAGAGGATTCGTAGTCGATAAACACAGGTTTATGAGACACTTGTGCAACATTTGGATATCTTCATTCTGGAAACGCTTCGCCAGCCAGTGACTTCTTCAGTCCAGTGCAGAGAAAAGTGAAAGATGAGGAGTTGGAGGTAATCAGTCCCAGAAAACATCGACTCCAGTCTGAGGGACTGTTTACCTGAAACTCTTCCTCATCTTCCACTTTTCTTTGCATTGCACTCAGATACTTCGCCTGTCCATGTCTCTGAGACCGCACAAGATAAACTATGTGTATTTATATAATGGAAACACAAACTCGACTGAGAAACTCACAATATCTTCTCATCTCAAGCCGCTCTATTGAAAAGTCACCCAAACATGAATACAAGCGCGCCCGCGCTTGTATACACAAACACGTTTGGACAGGTAAAAATGTGATCTCACATAGGAACAAGCAGGTGTTCGCGTGTACCCACACGGACATGCACGCACACATGAACGCAAGCACGTGGGCAAGCGTACACACACATACAGAACGACAACAGCTGAGGGAGAGGGCACAAAGGCGAAAGGAGCGAGGAGGAGAGACAAGGACAGAATCAGTAGAGGACAACCAGAGCAGGGCGGAGCAACAAGAAAAAGCACACACAGAACCATCCCAAACACCCAACAACCAAGCACACTATCCCAACACAAACTACAACCCACAATCTCAGCCCCACCCAACATTCCACTATAGAATCCCACAGTACACCGCCAGGTCCCCCACCCTCACAGACCCCCAAAACACAGTATTAGAGAGGAAACTGAAGGTATGGTACACCAATGCTGATGGAATAACAAATAAGTGGGAGGAGTGGCACGAAAGAGTCAAAGAGGCATCACCGGACATAATAGCTCTCACAGAAACCAAGCTCACAGGTATGATAACAGATGCCATCTTTCCAATGGGAACAGAGGGGGTGAAGGAGTGGCACTGCTGATCAAAAACCGATGGGATTTTGATGAGCTGGAAAGAGGAGACAGAGGAGAAGCTGGGGATTACATAGTTGGGATGCTACAGTCTGGAGGTCCCAAGGTGGTAATTGCAGTGACGTATAACCCACCACAGAACAGCAGGAGGCCAAGGCAAGAGTATGATGAGAGTAACAGAGCGATGATTGACACACTGGCAGAAGTGGCCAGAAGAACTCGTGCGAGCAGGGCGAAGCTACTGATCATGGGTGACTTCAACCATAAGGAAATTGATTGGGAGAACTTAGAGCCACATGGGGGCCAAGAAACATGGATAGCTAAGATGCTGGAGGTGGTACTGGAAAATCTCATGTACCAACACGTAAGGTACACTACCAGAGAGAGAGGAGAGGACGAACCAGCGAGACTGGACCTAGTATTTACCCAGAGTAGTGCAGATATTGAGGACATCACACATGAAAGCCCCCTTGGGGCCAGTGATCATATGGTTCTAAGTTTCGATTACATAGTAGAGTTACAAGTGGAGGGGGAAGCAGGAAGGGCTGCACGAATGAAGCCAAACTACAAGAAAGGTGACTATGTGGGCATGAGGAACTTCCTGCACGGAGTTCACTGGGACAGAGAGATGGCAGGGAAGTCAGTAGACGAGACGATGGAATATATGACAACAATTTGCAAGGAAGCTGAGGAGAGGTTTATACCCAAGGGTAACGGGAGAAGCGAAAAAGACAGGATGAGCCCATGATTCACCCAAAGGTGCAGGGAAGCCAAAACCAAGTGTGCAAGGGAATGGAAGAGGTACAGAAGGCAAAGAACCCCGGAGAATAAGGAAAGCAGTCGTAGAGCCAGAAATGAATATGCACAGATCAGAAGGGAGGCCCAAAGACAGTACGAGAATGACATAGCAGTGAAAGCCAAATCTGACCCAAAGCTGCTGTACAGCCACATCAGGAGGAGAACGACAGTCAAGGACCAGGTGATCAGGCTGAGAAAGGTAGGAGGGGAGGTCACAAGAAATGTGGCCTGGTGGCTAAAGCTCTCGCTTCACACGGTGAAGGCCTGGGTTCGATTCTCAGCCAGGGTAGAAACATTGGACGTGTTTCTTTACACCTGTTGTCTATGTTCCCCATCAGTAAAATGGGTACCTGGGTGTTAGTCGACTGGTGTAAGTCGCATCCTGGGACACTGACCTAATCTGCCCGAAATGCTCAGCATAACAAGGGACTTTCTATGTAGTAGTATGTCACTGATGTCAGCTAGGCCTGTATACCATGTACATGTACTTGTAGTAAATATAGATATTATTATAAGTGTGTGAGGAGCTCAACATGAGATTCAAAGAGGTGTTCACAGAGGAGATAGAAGGGCCTCCAGAAAGGAGGAGAGGTAGGGTACACCATCAAGTGCTGGACACAATACACACAACTGAGGAGGAAGTGAAGAGGCTACTAAGCGAGCTAGATACCTCAAAGGCGATGGGGCCGGATAACATCTCTCCATGGGTCCTGAGAGAGGGAGCAGAGGAGCTATGTGTACCCCTAACAACGATCTTCAACACATCTATCGAAACAACAGGGCAACTACCTGAGGTATGGAAGACAGCAAATGTAGTTCAAATTTTTAAAAAAGGAGACAGGAACGTAGCACTAAACTACAGACCAGTGTCACTGACATGTATAGTATGCAAGGTCATGGAGAAGATAATCAGGAGAAGAGTGGTTGAGCACCTAAAAAGGAATAAGCTTATCAACGACGGCCAACACGGTTTCAGGGGCGGGAAATCCTGTGTCACAAACCTACTGGAGTTCTACGACAGGGTGACAGCAATAAGACAAGAGAGAGAGGGGTGGGTAGATTGCATATTCTTGGATTGTAAGAAGGCGTTTGACACAGTTCCACACAAGAGATTAGTGCAGAAGCTGGAGGACCAGGCAGGGGTAACAGGGAAGGCACTACAATGGATCAGGGAATACCTGTCAGGAAGACAGCAGCGAGTCATGGTACGTGGCGAGGTGTCAGAGTGGGCGCCGGTGTTTAGCGGGGTTCCACAGGGGTCAGTCCTGGGACCAGTGCTGTTTCTGGTATTTGTGAACGACATGACGGAAGGAATAGACTCCGAAGTGTCCCTGTTTGCAGATGATGTGAAGTTGATGAGAAGAATTCAATCGGACGAGGACCAGGCAGAACTACAAAGGGATCTGGACAGGCTGCAAGCCTGGTCCAGCAATTGGTTCCTGGAGTTCAACCCCACCAAGTGCAAAGTCATGAAGATTGGGGAAGGGCAAAGAAGACCGAAGACGGAGTACAGTCTAGGGGGCCAGAGACTGCAAACCTCAATCAAGGAAAAAGATCTTGGGGTGAGTATAACACCAGGAACATCTCCTGAGGCGCACATCAACCAAATAACTGCTGCAGCATATGGGCGCCTAGCAAACCTAAGAACAGCATTCCGACATCTATAAAGAATCGTTCAGAACCCTGTACACTGTGTACGTTAGACCCATACTGGAGTATGCTGCACCAGTTTGGAACCCACACCTAGCCAAGCACATGAAGAAGCTCGAGAAAGTGCAAAGGTTTGCAACAAGACTAGTCCCGGAGCTAAGGGGTATGTCCTACGAGGAGAGGTTAAGGGAAATCGACCTGACGACACTGGAGGACAGGAGAGATAGGGGGGACATGATAACAACATATAAGATACTGAGAGGAATTGACAAAGTGGACAGAGACAGAATGTTCCAGAGATGGGACACAGTAACAAGGAGACACAGTTGGAAGTTGAAGACTCAGATGAATCACAGAGATGTTAGGAATTGTTTCTTCAGTCACAGAGTGGTCAGGAAGTGGAATAGTTTAGGAAGCGATGTAGTGGAGGCAGGCTCCATACATAGCTTTAAGCAGAGGTATGATAAAGCTCATGGTGCAGGGAGAGTGACCCAGTAGCGGCCAGTGAAGAGGCGGGGCCAGGAGCTGTGAATCGACCCCTGCAACCACAACTAGGTGAGTACAGAACCAAGCTTGTAAAGAAACTGGAGAATGTTTGGAGGTTTGCAATAAAACTGGTCCCAGAGCTAATAAGGTATGATCTATTAAGAGAAACTAAAGGAGTTAAACCTCATGATATTAAAGGACAAGAGGATCAAGGATATAACGACATAAAAAAACATTGAGAGAAACTGATGAGAAGGACGAGGACAGACTGTTCGAGAGGCAGGAAACAGGAACACGAGGGCACATCTGGCATATGAAAGCACAGACGAGTCACAGGTATGTTAGAAAGTATTTCTTCAGCCTTAGAGTTATTTGAAAGTGGAACGACCTGGACAGTGAAGTGGTAGAGACAGGACCCATACTTAACTTCAAGACGAGGTACGAAGGGGATCTTTAAGTCAACAGAGTGAATACCGTACCGGCCAGTGAAGAGTTGGGGCCAGTAGTTGAGACTCGACCCCTGTAACCACATATAGGTGTACGGAAGCAAGTACACACACACACACACATATATATGTCGTGTGTGGCTTAAATAGTAACGCTTTTCTTGCCGAATAAGGCAAGCGAAAATTTGTGTATGCAATAATTTCTCAAAAATCATTCTGAACCTAACGAAAAAAATATATTTCAATGTGTTTGTTTATTATTAAGTTATTGTAAATTTATCTAAAATATATTTAGTTGGATTAGGGTAAATTAAATTGCGTTTATTATAATAAAAATAGGTAAGTTTTCTAAAGTTCTTTTGGTACAAAATAATTAATTTTTACATTAACATAAATTAAAAAAATATATCTTTAAACGTATAAGAGAAATTTTAGAAAGGACCTAATTTTAAACGAGTTCTTGCTAATTGACCAATTTTAATGAGAGTTTAAAAAAATATCAAGGAGAGTATCAAGACTTGTAGGTGAGCTGAGGGGGTATGAGTTACTGAGAAAGAATACAAGAATCAGGTCTGATATCACTGCGGGAGCCAAGTACAAGTAGGGATATAATCACCACATATACTACTGGACGTAAAACTGACAAGGATAAGTTCTTTATCAGTGATGTATGAACAATAATGAATGGGCAGAAATACATCCTAAATGATCAACAGGACTAGAGATACTAGGAATTATTTCCTCAATGTAAGGATGATAAATAAGAGTAATGATATAATGACACATCGGAAGCAGAAAGGTAAAAGGGTCTAATTTCATATAGGAACAATTTGTGATTAAAGATAAGTGCAGGTACGACTTTAGGTCAGTGACCTGCGACGTAGGTAGGTCAGATACTGCAGTCTCCCCAATTAACCATAGACAACATGGCAATGCTGAAAAAAACAGTTAAATGGGTGGCTGTTGACGAAGCCTTGAACAGGTAAAATGTGACATAGTTAAATGAGCAAATCCTATGTGAAAGTGTGACATAGTTATTAGGGGAGGGTGCGTGCGTGCGTGCATGTGATTGTACGTGAGAGAGAGAGAGAGAGAAATTAGTAGCAGGTAGTCACTCACAAACACGCGCACTCTCTTTCTCTCTCTTTCTCTCACACACACACGAGCGCGCGCACCCGGGAAGAACAGAATGCGTTAACAGGAGTCACTACAATGGATCAAAGCATACCTGACAGGAAAGTAAAGAGTGATTGTCTGAGAAGAAATATGGAAATGGGCCTGAGTGACGAGTAGGATTCCACAGGAGACAGTATTCTGCATACCTGAACATGATACAAGAGTGAAAGGTATATCTGGTCACACATGTTTTTATACAGATCAATTTTACACTCTAAGAGCTGTTATCTTATATCAGCTCACTTCAAAGCCCAGCCCTATCTAAGGTATACCACCATCCCCCAGGAGACGACCCACAACAGTTGACTAACACCCAAATACCTACTTACTGCTAGGTGAACAGGGGCAGCAGGTGTAAAGAAACATGCGCTGAGTTTCTAGCCATACCGGGAATCGAACCACGGACACTCAGTTTATGAGCCGAGTGTGCTACCAAACGAGCCACGGGCCACCTAATGTAAGCCTACAAACGGATACATATCAAGATTTGTTTGACAAGTAGCTACAGGAAATTAATCCCAGGAAATACAAAGTTACGAAAACTGGCGAGATAGGCAAAGAAGACCAGATACGGTACAGTCTCTGGGGGACAACCTGCAAACCTCACTCCAGAAGAACCTCGGGTTAGCTGTTGTTCTGTTCTGTTGTAGATTCGTCGGTATAATCGCCCGGCTCGGGCCTTTTCCAAGAGGTGGCCCGGCTTTGGCTCCTTGTCGAGGGAGTGTCTCAGATCAATGTCTGCCATAGGAGTAGGTACAAGTACCTCCTCGTCTTCTAAGATTAGCTGTCCCCAGGTCTAGCTCCATTCCCCGCCCCACGGGGCTCAGAGGGAGAAGCTAGGCACCTTGGGCTGCAACAAACCCCGCCTCACACTGGACTCGAAGGGTGTGGCAACTGCATAGCAGCAGACGATGTTAGGAGGTGCAAAAGCAACAAGCACTACAGGATCCTTTTGGAGTCACACCCCAGCTTTGGACCGAGCGCTGGGGAAGCTCAAAAATGCCTCTTGCTGTGTGTGTTGCTGCTGCTGCTGCTACTACACTTGTCCGTTGCACTCTGCTCGGGTTAGCACTAATAATACCGAACACACTGGCTCAGGAGATCATCCGAATAACTTCCGTTACAAATGCGCATCGAACAAATCTAAGATTAGCTTTCAGGAATTTCAACAGTCATTCACGACACTATACAGCTTCAAAATAAAAACACTCATGAGTGATAAGGCTATCAGCAAATATTTATTCAGCCTGAAAATGGTCACAAAGCGGAACGACCTGGATAGTGAAATAGTTGAGGCACGATCCATACCAAACTATGTCAACAGGACAATGGACACGTGTCAGCTCCAGAGATATGGAACACAATGAATGTAGTCCCAATATTTAGGAAAGGAGATAGAGAAGAAGCATTGAACTACAGTTCAAGAACGTGAGGTTCGGGCAGGAATAACAGGGAACGTACTCCGCTGGATCCAGGAGTACCTTAGTGGATGGAAGCAAAGAATGACTGTCCTGGATGAGATGTAAAAATGAGGAAAAGTAACAAGTTGGGTTCCACAAGGATCGGTATAGTACCAGTACTCTTACTGGTTTATGTGAATGGCATATCAGCTGGGAATGAATCAGATGTTTCTTTGGTTGCTGATGACGTAAAATCAAAGAGGAAAATATAAGCCAATGAGTACAGGAAAAAGAGATAGAAATGGATCTGGACAAACTTAAAGATTGGTCAGATAAATGGTTACTTGAATTCAATCGCATCAAAATGCAAGGTTATTGAAGAAGCACGACAACCAGACATGTATAGACTCGGGTGAACAGAGACTGCAAAGAAACCTAAGGGAGAGCATAGTACCAGGCATATCGCCCCGGAGGCACATATCAACTGAATAATCTCTGCAGCCAATGCTTTTCTGGTGAAGCTAAGAGCAGCCGTCAGGTATCTCAAAACAAGAGCATTTCTGGACCTTTATGCAATATATGTCAGTGCAGAGATATGCACCGATACTTGTTCCAAAGCTTAAAAGCTTAGAGCTACGAGAAGAAGCTAACGTAGAACCTTAGGACACTGGAGGACAGAAGAACCATGACAGGCCTGATAAAATACAAAATACTAAGAAGAATTAATAAAGTAGACATGGGTAGGCTGTTTGAGAGGCGAGAAACGTACTCGGTGGCACTGCGGGACGTTACATGCAGAGAGTCACTGGGATGTCAGGAAATATTTCTTCAGCCTCAAGGTGGCCAGGAAGTGAAATGAATTCGATGAAGAAGTGGTGGAACGAAGCTCCATATATATAATATTAAGAGCAAGTACGACAGAGCATACGAGGCTAGCAGCGAGTAAATCTGACAAGCGGAAAGTTGAGAGGCGAGGCAAGGAGATAGGATTCGACCCCTGCAACCTTAAATAGGCGAGTACATATTGAGGAGTATAAGCCAACTACCTCTTGACAACTTCCTTTGACACGTGGTACCTAACACGTCTTTATCACTCAAGTGGAGTGATTTAATAAGAGTTAGAGACAGCCAGAAAAATAATAACGAAGGTGGTGCCGATACTGGCAATACAAGTGAATGTAGTGTGAGATCCCCTGGTGTATGTTTCAGAGCAGCGAGGTTATTGGTGGGTTTATCACTCAAATGTCCCAAGAGGAATAATGGAAATTACACAATGTGGAACAAAGTCGTTAGGAAGAGACGCTTGCATACTTGTGTTCTTCTGTGTGAAAGGTGATTACATGGCACAGGTTTCCTGATTCCTAACTCAGAAAAACAAAAAAAAATCACAAATAACAAACAATATATAAAATAGCTAACAACAATATCCATTACCACTACCAGTAACTACAAACAACTACTCTCAAATTACCATTACTACTACCACTATCCTCACTACTGGCACCACCATATCATCCATAAACCACCACCAGTGTTACCATTATAACCACTCATAAAACACCATTATCACCACTAACTTAAAGCAACAACCACCATTTAAACACTGCCATACATAACCTCTTTTCTCAACTATACTTATTTCCCATTGCATAAATATCCAATACCATCCCACCGCAAACACTAAAATCAAGTAACGACTCCCCACCTACTGCATTTACCACTGCTGTAACATCACACAATAACCAGCAACTGACGCTAATACACAATCACCAAAATATAACACTAATCGGTTTCACTTATCAAGCAAGTGAAAGAGAGCTGCAAAGGTGAGAGAGTGAGAGTCAATAATTAGGAACACAAGGGTGGTTCAGAAAAATGTCAAAAGTTAATATCTGAGAATCTAGAAATTAAAGGTATATACTGTAGACGTGATGATCAAGTTGTCTTGATGAAGGGGTTACTTAGATGTCAGGGGAATAATTACGTATCAGATACACCAATCACACCTTTCCTGATGTGAAAATAAAGAGCGCAAAACAAAGTAATAACCCAAAAAATAAACAAAAGGATAAAGGTACCTTTATTACATTTAATCATGAAAAAACAAATTTAACTTAAAACACCAGAAAAGAATATAAAGGATATAATTTATTGAGGCGATAACACAATAAAAACGTCACCCCTTGAAGAGGAGCAGAACACACAGATTAATCACACTAGCCGTAGCTTCAGAGTTCAAGTGGAGATCCTCCCAGGTTCTATTCAGGAACACCAGCAGTTGACACAAACTGACTTCCTCTTGAGCTCAACTCCCAGGTGGTTCTCAGAGCACTGTTACTGAAGTGAGCACTCTTAAAGTGAGGATCGTGTTTCGCATTGGATATCAAGTAGGTCTTAGAGTGGTCGGGAAGTCGAAATGGTTTCCCTCATAGAAGTAGCTCAGTTACACAAATCACTTCTTAAATCCAAGCGTCAAGCCAAATTCTCCTTCGCAATAGCTCATTCATGGGGGACCACTACAAGGATAGGAAGTTGTTTGGAGAGTGAATATAGTTTAGTCCTTAACCTCACTCATCCTGATCATTAAATAAAGCTTAAAACCAAGAGGCGAAATGGAAAATCCCAGAGTAGGTATCGAAGGTACGAATTCTGGAACATATATACATACAAAACTCAGGCATTAAATGAGGAGGAAGAAAAGACAACATACCAGTCGTAATGTATCCTGGAAAAAATACCTAATTACAGTAAAGGCCCTACTCTTTTCCTGAAATGAGGGGCTGGATAAGAGAGAAAAAGGAAACAGAAGACAAAGGATTAAAGATGTAGAAAGGAAGAACATGGGATAATTAAAACATATGGAAGAGAAAGATAAATGAAAGTAATTTCAGTGTTTAGAAAAGGCTTTAGAAAGCACAAAAGAAAGAAGGGAAAACACGAACTAGGGAAAGCAGTGAATGGTGATATTTGTAGAGATAAGTGTTTCGACAATAGGGTGGTGTGTAAAAGGCAGAGATAACTTACTTTAGTATTCCTAAATGCACTAATAAAAGATTGAGGCTATGTGAATCAGGAAAATAAAGGGAAACGGGGTGTTTCTTGAGAAGGAATGGTAGGCAGCCAGAGAATGGAGGATAATTAGAGAAAATTAAAAAAAAATGAACTAAGAGTGTAAAAAAAGAGGCAGACCAGCAGAGTAATGACCACAGGACAGACACGATTACTTCTCCAAAGTCTTTCACCAAATTCACACTACCCTCAGCCTCTCTCCCAAATATACCATTACTTGACAAAAAGTGCTACATTATCCAACACCTAAATACCCAACTAATAGCTACAACCTAATCCTACCTAACAAGACTTTCCTACACCTCGACAGACTTACCCATCTCCTCTACATATTAACAAAGGACACTGAAGAAAAATAAATGGATTATTTAATATCTGGTAGACAAATGCTAATAGCATTGAAAACAAGAGCTGTTGGATATACCTGTGTCTGGGTTTGGATGTTTTCTATTTTTTCAGGTCGGCCTAAGACCGGGTTTCCTTGCTGACTGTCATTTTAACCAGTCTGTCGCTGTTTGTGGCACCCTTGGCTGACAGATCAACCTGCTGGTTGATCTGGTGTTTGGCCTAGGTAGTGGTCACGTTTCTTCTTGAAAGTTGTTTATTTTCGTTTGAGCAACATTTCTGATATCTGATAGTAGCAGGCTGGAGAGACTGACCACGGCTGGTATAATCGTTTTCTTTTATTAGACTCAAAGTGCTCCTGTTTTTCAAAGGGGTTTATTTTACACTTACTCCCATAACTCTCATTCCAGAAAGTTATGGTTGCGTGTAGAGTACAATCTAAGTACGTACTTCGAAACTTTCTCAGAACTTCAAATACTTTATTGGCTCTTTGTGGGCAGTAAATAATCTTTATGTTTTTCCAAGCTCTGATATCTCCCTTGCCTTGAATATAACTGTGAACACAGAGCAAAACTCTACACGCAAGAGCAAATATGATTTGAATATTACCATCACTGGCGTTAGTTCTTGTGTTTTGATTCAGTTTCCACTCTGTTATATTTTGGCACTTGCTGCATCTCTTACTGTGTTTCCTGAAAGACATGTCATCCGACATTGTTATACCCAAGTCTTTTATATGTTCATTGTCTTCTATAAGATGGTCTTCTTGTGTTTTGTATTTTGTGCTGATGTTGCGTTCATTATTCTTTTCATGCCTAAGCAGATGAAATTTGTTACAAGTAAACATGTTATTTTTGTTTAATAAATGAAAGACATTGTTAATTTATGCTGGCAATTTACCCGTGTCTTCAACTGAAGCGACTTTCAAGCATAATTTGGGGTCCGCAAAGGATGATATGATATTGTGGTTAGTATTTGTGTCTCCTCTGAGGAAGCAAAACAGTAAAGGTGCAAGGAATGTACCTTGGGTTCCAAAAGTTTTCTTTTCTAAGACTAGATTTTATTTTGTTTACAATTACTTTGTGGTTTGTCAAAAAAAAAATTGGTTTTTTTATTTTTCCTATTATACTTGATGACTTCATTTTATGGGTTATCAGTCCATGATTTGCATAGTCTGTGTAGTCCACATGTACTGTACATTGTGTTTTTTTTTTTTTTTTTTCACAGCCTCCATTATTTTGTCAATGACAAGTATGATCTTTTCACTCTGCCTTCATACTGCCTTGGGTAGTTTGCGTAATTTTTTCAAAAATTTCTATAAAATCAATACACTAACACCTCATCACGCTTTCAAAGACTTGCGTGCAATGCAAGTTCTCTTGGTCAGTAACTGTTTGCCACTGCATTGCTGCTTCCTGTGTGCCAAGTGCCACTGCATTGCTGCTGCTTCCTGTGTGCCAAGTGCCACTGCATTGCTGCTGCCTGTGTGCCAAGGAGTTGTCTTCACTTTAAGATCGCTGGGATTGCAACTTGTGACTTGTGCTTAAACCCATCTGCGCTCGTCCTCTCCACCAGTGAACTACCAACTCAGTGTAACAGGTCTGCGTCCCACTGCTCTGCTAGTTCAACAGTCACTCACGTGAAAGCCCACGAAATCAGCCAAGGTGAATGCTTTCAATGCAACTTGGTGAGGCAGCAGACTTACACTTTCCTCTGGTCGTATTCAGTGTTGCCTGAGTGGCTCTCATTTGTACCATTTCCAATCTGTAATTTCTCTCTCTCTCTCTCTCTCTCTCTTGCATTACGTTGTACATAATGTTTATATTGGTAAAGGAATCTACTCCTGTTTGCCTTACCCTGGCTTTGACCTGCCAAATTCTGCTGCCTACTGACTTATTCACAACCGGGTGCGACAGACCATCAGACGACCACCTTAGCTCGTAATGCAACTCGATCTAAGCGTTTTATTCAAAGATTATGAGTATTTCTGAGTACTTTGCACTTTTTATACACGAGATCTAAGAATCGGCCACAGGTGTTGCATACCTAGGTAAGTCTATTTCTTCTTCGAATCTGAATTACTTGTGCTTATGTCAGCTATATGATTTATAGAACAGGTGGAGGTAACGAAGAAACTATCAGGATTTTCTACTCTCCTCATTGAGTGGACCACCGAACACTTGATTCATACTCTTTCTTTCGGTATTTTGCTACTTTCATTTTCGTCTTTAGTGTCTGAACTTACTTTAAAAAAAAAATCCAATTTCTTGAATGGCTGTTTTCTCCCCTTTTATTCTTCTTCCATTTGGTGTGAATGTTTTAGTTTCTATCCATTAGCAGTTCATCAACTTTTTTTTCTTCTGTACATTCTTCTGCGTTCTCTTTCTGTAGCTGATCTTGTAGGATTTCTCATCGATTCACATTTTACACAGACCTTGTGTACTTGTGTAGTCAGCTTTTCCATGCACTGGTGGGGGGCTAAAGTTGTTTAGAAAATGTGCGATAATTCTCTTTTTATCAAGGGAAAATTGCATAGAAAGAAAACACAGAAAGAGAGATGGAAAATTAAAGGTAAGTAGAGTTACGAAGAGATGAATAACCTATTAAGTGGAGACTTCGGTGATTACACAACAAGAATAATGAAAACAGGACGAAGAAATATATTAGAAGTAGTTTAGAACGAACGCCAAACAAAACAAGAAAGAAATATTTGGAGAATAACACGACAGTAATTTAGATTTTGGTAGAGGTGAAGGGTGGAAACATGAGAAAGCGAGAAGCAAAGTGAAGGACAGGAATTACACAGGAATGCAAGCGTTCTTAAATGACGTTCAGTAGAAGAGAGAGAGATGTGAGACAAGGCAATAAATGACATGACAGACATTTCCCAACTTATCTGAGGAAACCATACACAGATTTGAACAAGAAAGGGAAAACAAAGAACAGACAACCCTCATGGTTTATAAACACTTAAAGAGCGGAAAACAAGGCAAAGTGTTAACCTGGCATTGTAAACAAGGTCTTCACTACTGGTGGTGCTCAAGTCTTCACTACTGGTGGTGATCAAGTTTTCACTACTGGTGGTGCTCAAGTTTTCACTACTGGTGGTGCTCAAGTTTTCACTACTGGTGGTGCTCTAGTCTTCACTACTGGTGGTGCTCAAGTCTGCACTACTGGTGGTGCTCTAGTCTTCACTACTGGTGGTGCTCAAGTCTGCACTACCGGTGGTGCTCTAGTCTTCACTACTGGTGGTGCTCAAGTCTGCACTACTGGTGGTGCTCAAGTCTTCACTACTGGTGGTGATCAAGTCTTCACTACTGGTGGTGATCAAGTCTTCACTACTGGTGGTGATCAAGTCTTCACTACTGTTGTTGCTCAGGTTTTCACTACTGGTGGTGATCAAGTCTTCTACTGGTGGTGATCAAGTCTTCACTACTGGTGGTGCTCATGTCTTCACTACTGGTGGTAATCAAGTCTTCACTACTGGTGGTGATCAAGTCTTCACTACTGTTTGGGGATCAAGTCTTCACTACTGGTGGTGTCATGTCTTCACTACTGGTGGTGCTCATGTCTTCACTACTGGTGTTGCTCAGGTCTTCACTACTGGTGGTGATCAAGTCTTCACTACTGGTGGTGATCAAGTCTTCACTACTGGTGGTGCTCAAGTCTTCACTACTGGTGTTGCTCAGGTCTTCACTACTGGTGGTGATCAAGTCTTCACTACTGGTGGTGATCAAGTCTTCACTACTGGTGGTGATCAAGTCTTCACTACTGGTGGTGATCAAGTCTTCACTACTGGTGGTGCTCAGGTCTTCACTACTGGTGGTGCTCAGGTCTTCACTACTGGTGTTGCTCAGGTCTTCACTACTGGTGGTGATCAAGTCTTCACTACTGGTGGTGATCAAGTTTTCACTACTGGTGGTGCTCAAGTCTTCACTACTGGTGGTGATCAAGTTTTCACTACTGGTGGTGCTCAAGTTTTCACTACTGGTGGTACTCAAGTTTTCACTACTGGTGGTGCTCTAGTCTTCACTACTGGTGGTGCTCAAGTCTGCACTACTGGTGGTGCTCTAGTCTTCACTACTGGTGGTGCTCAAGTCTGCACTACCGGTGGTGCTCTAGTCTTCACTACTGGTGGTGCTCAAGTCTGCACTACTGGTGGTGCTCAAGTCTTCACTACTGGTGGTGCTCAAGTCTGCACTACCGGTGGTGCTCTAGTCTTCACTACTGGTGGTGCTCAAGTCTGCACTACTGGTGGTGCTCAAGTCTGCACTACTGGTGGTGCTCAAGTATTCAATACTGGTGGTGCTCAAGTCTTCACTACTGGTGGTGCTCAAGTCTTCACTACTGGTGGTGCTCAAGTCTACACTACTGGTGGTGCTCAGGTCTTCACTACTGGTGGTGCTCAAGTCTTCACTACTGGTGGTGCTCAAGTCTTCACTACTGGTGGTGATCAAGTCTACACTACTGGTGGTGATCAAGTCTACACTACTGGTGGTACTCAAGTCTGCACTACTGGTGGTGCTCAAGTCTGCACTACTGGTGGTGCTCAAGTCTACACTACTGGTGGTGCTCAAGTCTGCACTACTGGTGATGCTCAAGTCTGCACTACTGGTGGTGCTCGTCTGCACTACTGGTGGTGATCATGTCTTCACTACTGGTAGTGATCAAGTCTTCACTACTGGTGGTGCTCAAGTCTTCACTACTGGTGGTGCTCAAGTCTTCACTACTGGTGGTGATCAAGTCTTCACTACTGGTGGTGATCAAGTCTTCACTACTGTTGGTGATCAAGTCTTCACTACTGGTGGTGATCAAGTCTTCACTACTGGTGGTGCTCATGTCTTCACTACTGGTGTTGCTCAGGTCTTCACTACTGGTGGTGATCAAGTCTTCACTACTGGTGGTGATCAAGTCTTCACTACTGGTGGTGCTCAAGTCTTCACTACTGGTGGTGCTCAAGTCTTCACTACTGGTGGTGATCAAGTCTTCACTACTGGTGGTGATCAAGTCTTCACTACTGGTGGTGATCAAGTCTTCACTACTGGTGGTGATCAAGTCTTCACTACTGGTGGTGATCAAGTCTTCACTACTGGTGGTGATCAAGTCTTCACTACTGTTGTTGCTCAGGTTTTCACTACTGGTGGTGCTGAGGTCTTCACTACTGGTGGTGATCAAGTCTTCTCTACTGGTGGTGATCAAGTCTTCACTACTGGTGGTGCTCATGTCTTCACTACTGGTGGTAATCAAGTCTTCACTACTGGTGGTGATCAAGTCTTCACTACTGGTGGTGATCAAGTCTTCACTACTGGTGGTGATCAAGTCTTCACTACTGGTGGTGATCAAGTCTTCACTACTGGTGGTGATCAAGTCTTCACTACTGTTGTTGCTCAGGTTTTCACTACTGGTGGTGATCAAGTCTTCTCTACTGGTGGTGATCAAGTCTTCACTACTGGTGGTGCTCATGTCTTCACTACTGGTGGTAATCAAGTCTTCACTACTGGTGGTGATCAAGTCTTCACTACTGTTGGTGATCAAGTCTTCACTACTGGTGGTGATCAAGTCTTCACTACTGGTGGTGCTCATGTCTTCACTACTGGTGTTGCTCAGGTCTTCACTACTGGTGGTGATCAAGTCTTCACTACTGGTGGTGATCAAGTCTTCACTACTGGTGGTGCTCAAGTCTTCACTACTGGTGTTGCTCAGGTCTTCACTACTGGTGGTGATCAAGTCTTCACTACTGGTGGTGATCAAGTCTTCACTACTGGTGGTGATCAAGTCTTCACTACTGGTGGTGATCAAGTCTTCACTACTGGTGGTGCTCAGGTCTTCACTACTGGTGGTGCTCAGGTCTTCACTACTGGTGTTGCTCAGGTCTTCACTACTGGTGGTGATCAAGTCTTCACTACTGGTGGTGATCAAGTCTTCACTACTGGTGGTGATCAAGTCTTCACTACTGGTGGTGCTCAGGTCTTCACTACTGGTGGTGATCAAGTCTTCACTACTGGTGGTGATCAAGTCTTCACTACTGGTGTTGCTCAGGTCTTCACTACTGGTGGTACTCAGGTCTTCACTACTGGTGGTGCTCCTTGGTGTTCCATCACAAGATTACTTATTCTCAAAACGTCTGGAAATCAACTCACGTCTGCAGAGTATCGCAGTTAAAACTGCCGAATGATTCTGGCCGCCATTTTTTCTCTCTCTCCTCTATTGAAAGTTTGGAAATTGATTCAATTTGCTGACCCCTCACCATCCATTCTTTCCGCACATTACTTTTAGCGCTGATGTGGAGTTGCTGTTGGTGCATGTTTTCTACATTGAGTTGAAAATTATTGTTAGAATAATTGTTTTGTCTCATCGACTTAACGTTACCTGGCTGAAGTCAGTACCTGACCAGCCGGGCTGTGGTTCCTACGTCGGTTTGCGTGCGGCCGTCAGTAACAGCCTGGTTAATCAGGCCCTGATCCACGACGAGGCCTGGTCATGGGGAAGGGCGCTGACCCCCGAAACACCCTCCTGGTATAATCCAGGTATTACCATACCTGTCAGCCATCCTGTCAGTCCATAGATATAAACACTGAGAGTTGTATTTTTCTCAGCGTATCTATGATGAAAGTTTACTGTAATCCCACTGGTGGTGAAAAGGTTACTGTAATCCCACTGGTGGTGAAAAACTTACTGTAATCCCACTGGTGGTGAAAAGGTTACTCTAATCCCACTGGTGGTGAAAAGGTTACTCTAATCCCACTGGTGGTGAAAAGGTTACTCTAATCCCACTGGTGGTGAAAAGGTTACTCTAATCCCACTGGTGG
Organism: Cherax destructor; assembly: GCA_009830355.1. Taxonomy (NCBI): domain Eukaryota; kingdom Metazoa; phylum Arthropoda; class Malacostraca; order Decapoda; family Parastacidae; genus Cherax; species Cherax destructor. Next base: position 29,117 of record WNWK01010635.1, on the reverse strand, counting down.
TGAAAAGCTTAATCTAATCCCACTGGTGGTGAAAAGCTTACTCTAATACCACTGGTGGTGAAAAGCTTACTCTAATCCCACTGGTGGTGAAAAGCTTACTCTAATCCCACTGGTGGTGAAAAGCTTACTGTAATCCCACTGATGGTGAAAAGTTTACTGTAATCCCACTGGTGGTGAAAAGCTTACTGTAATCCCACTGGTGGTGAAAAGCTTACTGTAATCCCACTGATGGTGAAACGTTTACTGTAATCCCACTGGTGGTGAAAAGTTTATTGTAATCCCACTGGTGGTGTAAAGTTTACTGTAATCCCACTGGTGGTGAAAAGTTTACTGTAATCCCACTGGTGGTGAAAAGCTTACTGTAATCCCACTGGTGGTGAAAAGCTTACTGTAATCCCACTGGTGGTGAAAAGCTTACTCTAATCCCACTGGTGGTGAAAAGCTTAATCTAATCCCAATGGTGGTGAAAAGGTTACTCTAATCCCACTGGTGGTGAAAAGGTTACTGTAATCCCACTGGTGGTGAAAAGCTTACTGTAATCCCACTGGTGGTGAAAAGGTTACTGTAATCCCACTGGTGGTGAAAAGCTTACTCTAATCCCACTGGTGGTGAAAAGCTTACTGTAATCCCACTGGTGGTGAAAAGCTTACTGTAATCCCACTGGTGGTGAAAAGGTTACTGTAATCCCACTGGTGGTGAAAAGCTTACAGTAATCCCACTGGTGGTGAAAAGCTTAATGTAATCCCACTGGTGGTGAAAAGGTTACTGTAATCCCACTGGTGGTGAAAAGCTTACTCTAATCCCACTGGTGGTGAAAAGGTTACTGTAATCCCACTGGTGGTGAAAAGCTTACTCTAATCCCACTGGTGGTGAAAAGCTTACTGTAATCCCACTGGTGGTGAAAAGGTTACTGTAATCCCACTGGTGGTGAAAAGCTTACTGTAATCCCACTGGTGGTGAAAAACTTACTGTAATCCCACTGGTGGTGAAAAGCTTACTGTAATCCCACTGGTGGTGAAAAGGTTACGAGCAGCCTTCATGACCCTTGTGTAGCTGATAGGCTAAAAATCCAATTAACCAACGAACCTACCATCAATAAAGGACATATGCACCGAGAGGTGTATGTCTGTCAGTGTATATACAACGAGAGTTTACTTTAATTCCTCTTTTAGGGAGTGAAGTACATTATTCCTGACAGGTAGTAAATAGGTTACGTGCAGTTTTAATGACCCCACCACTGTCAGTTTTAATGACCCCACCACTGTCAGTTTTAATGACCCCACCACTGTCAGTTTTAATGACCCCACCACTGTCAGTTTTAATGACTCCACCACTGTCAGTTTTAATGACCCCACCACTGTCAGTTTTAATGACCCCACCACTGTCAGTTTTAATGACCCCACCACTGTCAGTTTTAATGACCCCACCACTGTCAGTTTTAATGACCCCACCACTGTCAGTTTTAATGACCCCACCACTGTCAGTTTTAATGACCCCACCACTGTCAGTTTTAATGACCCCACCACTGTCAGTTTTAATGACCCCACCACTGTCAGTTTTAATGACCCCACCACTGTCAGTTTTAATGACCCCACCACTGTCAGTTTTAATGACCCCACCACTGTCAGTTTTAATGACCCCACCACTGTCAGTTTTAATGACCCCACCACTGTCAACATATTTAAAAATAAAATCACAATCATGTGTTCCGATAATAACCAATCAAACCCAACTATCACAATCAAACTTTCTGATTTCCCTCAAACCTTCTATACATTCTTTTAATCAACAAGTCTTTGTTATTTTCTTTCTAAATTACACATCTTCATTTCTTATATTGTACATTTCATAATGCCAGTCGTGTTTAATTTCATCTTTTATTCTTTGCGTAATATTCACAATATACTGATCTTGAATTCGACATTTCCACTGTTTCTAACTTCCTTGTTGAAACATTAATGACTTGTATATTCATTCATGCTAATACACTTATGCCTACGTAAGTTAAATAAATTCACCACTTTCATAGTCCTTCTTCCAAACTCACCTACATTTTTCTTATTCCTCTTCTCATCCCTCGTTATTTTTCTACATTCACTTGTAACTTCGTTTACACGCCCTTCGAAACTCCTCGCAGTTGTACAATGTACTTTACCTTTGTGTCATCAGCAAACAACAGCAAAACCCAGATTTTATTAGCCTTACAAAAGCTTCAGCATAGCTAAAGTATTTCCCTCATTACTCATGTGTTTTAATAAGTTATTATTATGATTATATGTAAACAAATATTTAATTTCTAACTTTTTAAGAACTTTTTAAAACAATAGTTTTTAAGTTATTTTGGACAATTCTTAAGTGCACCGCATTATAAAATTGTGCGAAAATATGTCCAAATTTTCCACTCCCTTCGTGAAAGGCTTTCGTTGCATTTTGCCTTTTTTTTTTAGTTTTCGCTGCATAGAACGACTGGCCACTTGGAAATCCTGGCCATCGAAGTCTAGTAGTGCCGCGATACATAACCAGGACTGGCGCATTAAGCAGAGTTTAGTACTGTTGGTAATGTAGGCATCACAATGCTACACTTCAGCATACGGTCTTTTACTGCTGCAAATAAGATCGGGATGTAGATAGAGCAATATATAACCATAAATGACACAATAACACGAAGCTCGGCTCTGCACGCCAAGAGCGGGAACCTAATTGCTTCACGCCCCGGTGTGGTTTGCAGGGCTACGTGATGAGTTCCCGGGATGATGATGTTCGAATGCTGTGTTGTTGTCTAGTCTTACGTGATGAGTTCCCAGGATGATGATGGTGGAATGTTGTCCAGTGTTACATGAGTTCCCGGGATGATGGTAGAATTTTGTGTTGTTGTGCAGTGCTACGAGATGAGTTCCCAGGATGATAATGGTCGAATGTTGTGTTGTTGTCCAGTGCTACGTGATATGTTACTCAAGTGTATATCCACTGCTACGTGACGTGTTACCTAGGATTATGGCGATTGGATATTTTGACGTTGTCCAGTGCTACGTGACGTGTTACTTGACGTGTGATATTGTCCTGTTCTATGTGACGTGTTCCTTCTGATAATGATGGTTCGATGCGACACGACTCTTAAAATGTGGTACTGATGGTGCCCCAGTGTGTAGTCATCAATGTGCTTCGTTCTCATCGCACTGCTTCTGAATAACGATGCTACACCCATGAAGCATCTATGGCACTTCTACCAGAAGTTATATGCTGTACTTTCCCATTATTATTCCCCATTTCCTTGGTTCTTGCGCAAATCACTGATAATGGGCCACGCTCAAAGTGGCTAAAGGCTGGCAGGAACAATGTGTAGTATACTTGTCAAATATTTGTAAGCATAAAGGCTGCAGTGTGTTCCACTACGTCAACGAGAACAGTAAAGGAAACAATTAGTTGATTTATGAGGTATCCTTGGAGGGGCACCTATAGGTGATTTCCAGATTTTTTTTTCTTTCTATTTTCCTCCTCTAAATTTTCCTTCTTTATTTTGCTCATAACTCGAGAAGGACGCATCCGATCGGCTTCAAATTTTTAGTGCTTGTGTACGGTAAGTAGGGCCAAATGTTTGGAACAATTGGCTTGTGCACGTGTCCTATGACCAAAGTTTTTGAGCCTATTCCCAGCATCCTGGAAAGGCTTCATTCAATAACTTCCATCACCTTCAGCAGCATAGCTTCAAATATTTAAGACACATGTCTAATAACTTTATTACAGCGGAGGGGAGGGAGAAATTCAAGTGTGTACGTTCTTATCTGACCATTTTATGTGCGAAAGCGTAAAAATTTTATTCCTGTCGAACCATATTAAATAAGTGTCAGTATACCACTTCTGAACAGCTTCAATATTTAATAACAAATGCATCTTACGACCAGAATAGTACCTATGTTGTTTTTGCCCGCCTCATGGTGATCGAAAACCACATGACGCTCAAACCCACAGGACCACCAAATCCTACAAAAATCAAGCACTCAGCAGAGCTAGGTGTAAATGAATGGTTCAGAGAACCGACGAGTTGGTAAATTAGACACATATGCAACACTTGGTATCTTTATTGAGGAAACGTTTCGCACACAGTGGCTTCATCAGTCCATACAAAGGAGAATCGACTCAAGATTGAGGGACTGACCACCTCATACTCCTCCTGTTCTTCACGATTCTCCTTTGTATGGACTGATGAAGCCACTGTGTGGCGAAACGTTTCATCAATAAAGATACCCAAGTGTTGCATATGTGTCTAATTTACCAGAGCTAGGTGTGTTACCTTGGTCCGAAAACATACGGTGGTGTGGGTTCCTCTGGACTAATTTTATTCTACTCTCCGTTTGGTGTACTAGCCTCAACAAGCAGTATATATATATATATATATATATATATATATATATATATAGGATGGGGTCCACCTCTGGTGTCAATTGTGGGACCCACTGCCTCGGAGAAGTGGATAAAAGACTTCAAGGAAGAATATTTAGATTTCTTTCTGAAGCCATTTGAATATTCCACTTCCCTACTACCCCATCTTTTTTTATACAAACTTTATTTCAAGACAAAATACAAAATACAATGGGGAGTAAAACAACATAGATAACAACTCAGAGCTACATGTCAAATACTTCGTCCAACTCCCCGGCAGTGGGCCGCGTGCCCAGAATACTGCTGGCATTTCCCTCTGGATCGCAACACTGAGTCTCTGAAACAGGAAGCTGGTCGCCCTGTGGTCCTTGGTTTCTATGATGAGTTTTCCACCCAGCTCCTTGAGAAACTTTAGAGCACACTTGCCCCATGCTCCATGGGTCTCCGACCCTATTGGGATGAAGTTATAGCAAGAGGAAGGTCTTCATATTTGCGGGTCTTCTGGGTCTCCCTGTGGCTGGCAGCTCCACCCCTTCGGCTAAGGAGTGTGGCAGGTAGGTGTCTGCCAATGTGGCAGCACAGGTGTAGTCCCAAGCAATCTGCTTACCATCCTTCCAGGGTAGCATGGTGGCTCCATCAGGACGCTTTTGACTTCCATCAGACCTCTGCACTTGGGGTTCCCGTTGAGCTGGGCAACGGGCTGTGGCAGGCTTCTCTTTATGATGTCATTGACCTCCTCATGTCTAGCATACTTCCTTCTGATGTGTGACACACTAGACCATGAAGTCCGAATTGGTCAGCCGTCGCCCTGCCGCAAATACACCTATGTTCGGTGAGTATGGGGCGGCTAGGCGAAGAGCAACACCAATCCGAATGGCCTGTGGGTCGAGTCGAGTCCCCAGAGAGGAATTGGGAACAGCAAGAAGGAAATCTCCTGAGTGTGGTGCCTTCACCGCTAGGAGACGAGCTTTGTCCTTTCCTGAAGCGTTGGTGAGCATTGTGTTGGAAATTTATATATATATATATATATATATATATATATATATATATATATATATATATATATATATATATATATATATATATATATATATATATGTCAGTGCCGATTAGGTAAAACTTGTGATTTTGGCTTAAATAGAACACTCAACTTGCCATATAAGACAAGTGAATATTTGTGTATGCAATAATTTCGCCAAAATCATTCTGAACACAACGAAAAAATATATTTCATTGTGTTTGTTTATTATTAAATTAATGTTAACGTATCTAAAATATATTTAGTTGGGTTAGGCTAAATTAAATTGTGCTTGTTGTAATAAGGTTAGGTAGGTTTTCAAAGTTTCTCTTGGTACAAAATTATAAATTTTTACATTAACATAAATGAAAAAATATATCTTTAAACGTATAAAGAAAATTTTAGAAAGGACTTAATTTTAAATGAGTTCTTGCTAATTGACCAGTTTTACCTAATCGGCACGACTATATATATATATATATATATATATATATATATATATATATATATATATATATATATATATATATATATATATATATTTATATATATATATATATGTGTGTGTGTTAGAGCAAGCTGACTCCGGAAGACAGGTGTTCCTGGAATATGTAGAGCCTGTGTGGGATCCTGCCCTCCTCTGTGGGTTCTCATGGTCTGGTCTGATGGTGCTGTCATGGTCTGGTGTGAGGGTGTTGTCATGGTCTGGTCTGAGGGTGTAGTCATGGTCTGGTCTGAGGGTGCTGTCATGGTCTGATTCTGAGAGTGCTGTCATGGTCTGGTCTGAGGATGCGGTCATGGTCTGGTTTGTGGATCTTGATGGCCTGGTTTGTAAGTCCTAGCCTGGTTGATGGGTCCTCATGATTTGGCTCGTGGTCCCAGATGCTCTGGTTCTTGGGTCCTCATGGTCTTGCTAATATTATATATATATATATATATATATATATATATATATATATATATATATATATATATATATATATATATATATATGAGATGAAAAAGCTGTAAGCCTTCCTGCCTGAAAGCTGGCTGCCTTGGAATAACGTCTAGCGAAAGCTGGATGCCAAGGTATTGGACCAGTGTGGTACGGTCGGTAAAGCACTGCGTACCTTGTCATGAGGTTCGTAGGTTCGAGTCTCCGTCGGCCAGAGATCAGTGTTTGTGAATATTTCGCCTGCTCTTGCGAATTCCTAGCATTGTAAAAATCTCTAGTTGTGTCGATGCATGCAGGGGATGAGATGAAAAGCTGTAAGCCTTCCTGCCTGAAAGCTGGCTGCCTTGGAATAACGTCTAGCGAAAGCTGGATGCCAAGGTATTGGACCAGTGTGGTACGGTCGGTAAAGCACTGCGTACCTTGTCATGAGGTTCGTAGGTTCGAGTCTCCGTCGGCCAGAGATCAGTGTTTGTGAATATTTCGCCTGCTCTTGCGAATTCCTAGCATATATATATATATATATATATACACACCATCTTTATATCAACAATGTATCTCTTAAATCTTCTGTACCATATTATGTAATAAAATATACATATATATATATATATATATCAGACCAGATCATGACAGCGCAGTCAGACCAGACCATGAGAACCCACAGAGGAGGGCAGGATCCCATACCAGCCCTACATATCCCAGTGAACACCTGTCTTCCGGAGTCAGCTTGCTCTAACATACGTCGTCATGAATTCGTTGTAATGGCGATCAAAGTCTATTACAGATAACACTTGATAATTTACGTCACGAGACTTCGCTCTATGATGCTGGGAAATAATTTACTTCAAATGATATATACACACAAGCAGCAACTGGAAACCTTATTGACGACAACGTTTCGCCAGCTAAGCATGACACATCAAGTCAGACGTGATAAAGCCTGCTTGCTCAGGTCAAAGTATTTTCATCAATATCTCAGAAATATCACCCTGTATCTCTAGCTCACACACACATATATACACACACACACACACACACACACACACACACACACACACACACACACTTGGGGTGAGTATAACACCAAGCACGTCTCCGGAAGCACACATCAACCAGATAACTGCTGCAGCATACGGGAGACTGGCAAACCTGAAAATAGCGTTCCGATACATTAGTAAGGAATCGTTCAAGACACTGTACACCGTGTACGTCAGGCCCATACTAGAGTATGCAGCACCAGTTTGGAACCCATACCTGGTCAAGCACGTCAAGAAATTAGAGAAAGTGCAAAGGTTTGCGACAAGGTTAGTTCCAGAGCTAAAGGGAATGTCCTACGAAGAAAGGTTAAGGGAAATCGGCCTGACAACACTGGAGGACAGGAGGGTTAGGGGAGACATGATAACGACATACAAAATACTGCGTGGAATAGACAAGGTGGATAGAGACAGGATGTTCCAGAGAGGGGACACAGAAACAAGGGGTCACAATCGGAAGTTGAAGACTCAGATGAGTCAAAGGGATGTTAGGAAGTATTTCTTTAGCAATAGAGTAGTCAGGAAGTGGAATAGTCTAGCAAGTGATGAAGTGGAGGAAGGAACCATTCATAGCTTTAAGACGAGGTATGATAAAGCTCATGGAGCAGGGAGAGGGGGGACCCAGTAGCGATCAGTGAAGAGGCAGGGCCAGGAGCTGAGTCTCTGCAACCACAATTAGGTGATTACAATTAGGTGAAGTGAGTACACACACATGACAACGAACGACAACGGTTGTAATAAAGGAGTATGTAGCTGGAAGGTGCCGGGAGGTAGAGAAGAAATTCACATCCAGGAGCAGAAACGACTGTCAGAACACAGACAGAGGAGAAGAGGCAAAAGTTTAAAGTGCAAAAACATAAAAAAAAAAAATGCAAAAAAAAAAAATTGGGAAAAAACAAAGTGATCTAAAGAGCCAGAAATTAATACGCGTTGGTAAGAAGAGAGGCTGAGTGATAATTTAAGAATGACATAGTATTAGGTTAAATTTGAACTAAAGTTGCTATAGTTACATCAGAAGGAAGACAATGGTAATAAAGCACAGGCTAGAGGAAGTCACACTAAGTGACTACAAAGTCTGCGATGTTTGGTAAGACATCATCCACTTGACGTGACCTGCTTCCTCCAGTGTGCTCCGAGTAGCATAAATTGTATCTCAGTGGCAGGTGCTACTGCTCACTCAACCCGGCCCACTCAATCTACATACACCCTTTTTCTTTTATTTTTAACCCCCGCTCAGCTCACATCCATGGTTCGCCAATGATCTGCCCATTACCCACAACCTACCTACTGCCAGCCTATTATCCACCCACTACCTGCCTCTTCCACACCTCTTCCTTAGGTAATTAGTGAATTACAAAGAGGACATTTAGGAGCTCAACCTGGACTCACTTCTCTTTTTCCCTTCTTCTCGTTCCTCCTTTCATTCTTCCTCCTCCCTACTTTTTCTTGAATCAAACCTACCTCCTTTATAGAATGTTATTTCCCTGTTATTTTGATGATATACATTCAACGTCTTGTCGACCTGCTATGCTTAATGCATTACAATTTGCGTATCTAGCTCATGACTCTCACACTCATTCTTTGATATAAATAAAATTTATTATGCATTTAGGGATAACATTCATCTGTCCATAGTAACGATCAGTTATTTTATGTTGGTTAACTAAGTGGGAATAATTTTCGTATCTCTCAGAAACGTTTTTATGTCATATCATGTAAGGCGATTCTTTGTCCATCCATAATGACGTGAAGGTTATTTCTAAATAAAAATTTAGTAATAATAATATAAAATATATCTGTATTTCATAATGGTTAAGTTATTCATAATAAATGTATTTGGCTTACTGCATAGAGAAATTTCTTAGCAAAAATCTCACTTACATTTCTTAGCTTTTGTGTTATCCTGAGTTATTAACCTCCTGGTAAATAACACAATCTTTTACTCTTGCTTGCTCTTTTTCTCTCTTCATTTGTTAAAAACCATGTCATTTTTTACTGCATACCTTTTTATTAAATATCTGTCCAGTAAAGTTTCTCCGACTTATTTCGTGTTTCATATTGATAAATTCCTTTCATTATTAGCCTTTAAAAAACTTTTGATTAACTTTATACTGGTTGAATTGTGTTCGGTTATTACTCCCAGTGATGGATCAGTAGAAATTTGATTTTAAATTTATAAGTAATCCTCTTACAATTTTATATCCAGTATGTTACAAGGAAGTTTATATGTATTTGAAGAGTGTTTCAAGTTAACCAATGAGTGTTACGATGGAGATAAATGGTATAAAATACCGCCACGATGGGAAATAAACACAAATGCAGTATAATGTCATCATTTATTGAAGGGTCGTATTATACTGCATCTGTGTTTATTTTTCCAGTGTTACACTGAGGTGTATAAATGGAAAACAGGAATAAATAAAGAGGATGTAAATTACGTGCAAAAAATATCTAGTTTAGAAAGACACGTGAGCAAACACTAGGACATATTTATCAGAAAACGTTTCGGTCCTGAGAAGTGATCAAGGTCCCAGGACCGAAACGTTTTCTAATAAAATATCTAAACAAAACAGGACTCGCAGCAATGGGTTCAAGTTAAAAAAAATTAGATTTAGAAAGGATATAGGAAAGTACTGGCTTGGTAATAGAGTTGTGAACGAGTGGAACAAACTCCCGAGTAACGTCATTGAAGCTAAAATGGTGTGTAGTTTTAAAAATACGTTAGATATATACATTAATGGGTGGGGAGGACCTGGCCAGCTTGGGCCAGTAGGCCTCCACGGTGTTCCTTCTTTCTTACGTTCTTATGGTAGTAATATGTGTAAAGGGAAATTATTTAAAATATTACTCATGGTAAAAGTGTGCACAGAAATGTAGTGCAAATTTTCTAAGTAGTATTTTCAATGAATTTCAAGGAGAATGATCAACGAAATGTAATGCGTGTTATGTATGTCAAGATAATGTGCATCAAGAAGTCGCTCCAAGGTGGTTTATGTTGTAGACTGAGAAACTTTTCGAGGTAATATACATTTATTCTTTTTTGAAGGTAAAGTGATTCAGCACCGTGCTTTTAAGATGTATTTGAAAGTTTTTTCAAGGTAAAGTGAATGTTTTTTTTTTATTGGTCATTTTACCATATGCATTGCATCATCATTGTATACGTTAATATATATGTCGTGACTAATACGTAAAACTAGTCAATTGGCAAGAACTCATTTAAAATTAAGCCATTTCTAAAATTTTCTCTTATACGTTTAAAGATATATTTTTTTTTATTTATGTTAATGTAAAAATTAATAATTTTGTACCGAAAGAACCTTGAAAAACTTACCTAACCTTATTATACCAAACGCAATTTAATTTAGCCTAAGTTTACAATATTTTAATAATAAACAAACACAATGAAATATATTTTTTTCGTTAGGTTCACAATGATTTTTGCTAAATTATTGCATAAACAATTTTTCGATTGCCTTATTCAGCAAGAAGAGCGTTGCTATTTAAACCAAAATCGCATGTTTTACCTATTCGACACGACGCGCGAGCACACATTATATATATATATATTATAATATATATATAATTTTATATATATATATATATATATATATATATATATATATATATATATATATATATAGTGTGTACTCACCTAATTTTGGTGGCAGGGGTTGAGTCATAGCTCCTGGCCCCGCCTCTTCACTGGTCACTGCTAGGTCCACTCCCTGCTCCATGAGCCTTATCATAACTCTTCTTAAAGCTATATACGGTTCCTGCCTTCACTACATCACTTTAAAGACTGTTCCACTTCCTGACAACTCTATGACTGAAGAAATACTTCCTAACATCCCTGTGACTCATCTGTGTCTTCGACTTCCAATTGTGACCCCTTGTTCCTGTGTCCCATCTCTGGAACACCCTGTCTTTATCCACCATGTCAATTCCTCGCAGCATTTTATATGTCGTTATCATGTCCTCCCTATCTCTTCTGTCCTCCAGTGTCGTCAGGTCTGGGACTAGTCTTGTTGCAAACCTTTGTACTTTCTATAATTTCTTGACGTGCTTGACGAAGTGTGGGTTCTAGACTCGTGCTGCATACTCCAATATGGGCCTGATGTACACGGTGTTCAGAGTCTTGAACAATTCCTTAATGAGGTGTCAAAATGCTATTCTTAAGTTTGCCAGACGCCCATATGCTGCAGCCAGTTATTTGGTTGATGTGCGCCTCTGGAGATGTGCTTGGTATTATACTCACCCCAAGATCCTTTTCCTCGGGTGTGCTTTGCATTCTTTGACCCCTAGACTGTACTCTGTCTGCGGTCTTCTTTGCCCTTCCCCTTTGTAGTCCTGCCTGATCCTCATCTGACTGAATTCTCTTCATTAGCTTCACATCGTCTATCCCTTCCGTTCTAGGACTGACCCCTGTGGAACCCCAATCGTCACAGGCGCCCACTCTGATACTTCGTCACGTACCACGACTCGTTTTTGCCGACTTTTCAGGTATTCTCTGATCCATTGCAGTGCCTTCCCAGTTATACTTGCCTGATCCTCCAGCTTTTGCATTAATATTTTGTGTGGAACTGTGTTAAAAGCCTTCTTACAGTAAAAAAAATGCAATCTACCCACCTCTTTCTGTCTGTCTGTCTGTCTGTCTGTCTGTCTCTCTCTCTCTCTCTTGTCTTACTGCCATCACTTTGTCATAGAACTCCAGTAGTTTTTTGACACAGGATTTCCCGTCCCTGAAACCGTGCTGGTTGTTGTGAATAATTTCATTCCTAGGTGCTCCACCACTCTTCTGATAATCTTCTCCATGACTTTGCATACCATACATGTCAGTGACACTGGCCTGCAGTTTAATGCTGCGTATCTCCTTTCTTGAAAATTGGGACAACATTTGCTGTCTTCCACACCTCAGGTAGTCGAGGTGTTTCGATAAATGTGTTGAAGATTGTTGTTAGTGGCACACACAGCGCCTCTTCCCCCTCTCTTAGGACCCACGGAGAGACGCTGTCCAGCCCCATTGCCTTTGAGGTATCTAGTTCGCTTATCAGCCTCTTCACCTGTGTGTGTGTTTGTGTGCACGTGTGTGTGTGTGTGTACTCGCCTAGTTGTACTCACCTAGTTGTGGTTGCTGGGGTCGATTCATAGCTCCTGGCCCCGCCTGTGTGTGTGTGTGTGTGTGTATGTGTGTGTATTTCTTTGTAAGAAAACAGACTGTGGGGAAGTTAGGTTAAGTAAGACTCGTCAGGAAACAGGTCAACCGTATCATGACGCGAGTCTTAGTCATATGACGACCCGCCGCAGGAGCTTTTGGTCATCTGACCAAAGCCTTCCGCTGGCTTCCCGATCCACCCTTTTGAAAATTAATATAATAATGAATGTGGGGAGATCATCCGCTTTTATCCATAAATAGTTAAAGACCTTCATTAGCAGTGATTCTGTGAATCTGCAAAGCACATCCTAAGCAATGAATGAAAAAATATTGAGTGAAGATAATTATTATAGCGATGAATAAGATACTGAACAGATAACTAGATATTCTAATGTATTATATACTAGACAATCTAGTGTATTATATAATGAAAAATAATATAAATGAGAACTTTATTATCAGATTATCTTCCTGCAAATCAATTATTTTCTGAAAATCAGAATATTTTAATGGAAACCACTTACAGCTTCGGCTGTAAGTTTTTTCCGTACTCACTGTCATGAATTTCGACATATAAAGGTTCACAAGCTACTTCATCTTGCAGTGTCAATCCACCACCACTTGAGTGTGATCTCTCGAGGATATTGTATCCAGAGAAAGCTGTGTCAGCTCTCAGGTAGCTGTTTGGGTTAAACCAGGATTCACTCAAGAGCAAGAATGTCTCGACGTTCTGATGACATGAACGTAAATTATTCGTCCATTTTTTTGAATATGCAGCCAACATTCGTGTGAAAATCTTCGATATAATCTAGCTGGACTGGTGTGTGTGTGTGTGTGTGTGTGTGTGTGTGTGTGTGTGTGTGTGAGAGAGAGAGAGAGAGAGAGAGAGAGAGAGAGAGAGAGAGAGAGAGAGAGAGAGAGAGAGAGAGAGAGAGAGAGAGAGAGAGAGAGAGAGAGAGAGAGAGAGAGAGAGAGAGAGAGAGAGAGAGAGAGAGAGAGAGAGAGAGAGAGAGAGAGAGAGAGAGAGAGAGAGAGAGAGAGAGAGAGAGAGAGAGAGAGAGAGAGAGAGAGAGAGAGAGAGAGAGAGAGAGAGAGAGAGAGAGAGAGAGAGAGAGAGAGAGAGAGAGAGAGAAGAGAGAGAGAGAGGAGAGAGAGAGAGAGAGAGAGAGAGAGGAGAGAGAGAGAGAGAGAGAGAGAGAGAGAGAGAGAGAGAGAGAGAGAGAAGAGAGAGAGAGAAGAGAAAGATAGAGGAGAGAGGAGAGAGGAGAGAGAGAGAGAGGAGAGAGAGAGAGAGAGAGAGAGAGAGAGAGGAGAGAGAGAGAGAGAGAGAGAGAGGAGAGAGAGAGAGAGAGAGAGAGAGAGAGAGAGAGAGAGAGGTGAAATCTCTGTTACGACCCATTTTCATATCTCCTGCCACCGGATAGAGGCTATACTAAGGCATTACCACTACTCTCATCACCACCCCCACCACAAATACCACCCCCACCACCAATACCAACCCCAGCGCCAATACCACAAACAGCAACACCACTACAACGAAATAACTGAGGCTAGGACTACCTGGAGTATACCTGGAGAGGTTTTCGGGGACCAACGCCCCCGCGGCCCGGTCTGAGACCAGACCTCGTGGTGGATCAGGGTCTAATCAACCAGGCTGTTACATACGAATCACAGCCCGGCTGGTCAGGTACTGACTTTAGATGCCTGTCCAGTGTTTTCTTGAAGACAGCCAGGGGTCTATTGGTAATCCCCCTTATGTATTCTGGGAGGTAGTTGAAAAGTCTTGGGCCCCTGACACTTATTTTGTTGTCTCTGTGTACTCGTGGCGCCGCTGCTTTTCATTGGGGAAATGCTGCATCTCCTACCGAGTCTTTTACTTTCATAGGGACTGATTTTCGAGTGCAAGTTTGGTACTAATCCTTTTAGGATTTTCCAAGTGTATATTATCATGTATCTCTCTCGCCTGCGTTCCAGGGAATACAAATCAAGGGACTTCAACCGTTCCCAGTAATTTAGATACTTTATCGTACTTATGTGTGCCGTGAAAGTTTTTTTTACACTCTCCAGGTCAGCAATTTCGCCAGCCTTGAAGGGGGCAGTTAGTGTACAGCAATATTCCAGCCTAGAGAGAACAAGCGATTTGAAGAGAATCATGGGCTTGGCGTCCCTAGTTTTGAAGGTTCTCATTATCCATCCTACCATTTTCATAGCAGATATGGTAGATACATTGCTGTGGTCTTTGAAGGTGAGATCCTCTGACATTATGATTCCCAGGTCCTTCACATTACTTTTTCGCTCTATTGTATGGTTAGAATTTATTGTATACCTTGATACAGTTTTAATTTCCTAAAGTTTTCCATATCTGAGTAGTTGAAATTTCTCTTCATTGAACTTCATATTGTTTTCAGTGGCCCATTTGAAGATTTGGTTGATGTCCGCTTGGAATCTTCCGGTGTCTTCGATGGAGGTCACTGTCATGGCAATTCGGGTGTCATCCGCAAAGGAAAACAGAGCTATGGCTTACATCTCTGTCTATGTCAGACATGAGGATGAGGAATAGGATGGGAGCGAGTACTGTGCCTTGTGGAACAGAGCTTTTCACCGTAGCTGCCTCAGACTTTACTCTGTTTACTATTACTATTTGTTAGGAAGTTATAGATCTATCTACCAACTTTTCCTGTTATTCCTTTATCACGCATTTTGTGCGCTATTACACCATGGTCACACTTGCCGAAGGCTTTTGCAGTAAACTACATCTGCATTTTGTTTATCCTCTACAGCATCCAGGACATTGTCATAGTGGTCCAGTAGCTGGGACAGGCAGGAGTGACCTGCTCTAAACCCGTGTTGCCCTGGGTTGTGTAACTGATGGGTATCTAGGTGGTTGGCGATCTTGCTTCTTATAACCCTTTCAAAGATTTTTATGATATGGGATGTTATTACTATCAGTCTTTATTTCTTTATTTTCTTTGTAGAGTGGGGCTATGTCTGTTGTTTTTAGTGAGTGTGGGATGACCCCTGTGTCCGTGCTCCCTCTCCATAGACTGCTGAAGACACGT
Organism: Cherax destructor; assembly: GCA_009830355.1. Taxonomy (NCBI): domain Eukaryota; kingdom Metazoa; phylum Arthropoda; class Malacostraca; order Decapoda; family Parastacidae; genus Cherax; species Cherax destructor. The sequence goes on along the minus strand of WNWK01010635.1, from coordinate 13,537 downwards.
GAAGTTCTTGAGGAACACAGAGTTCCATGAGTCTGGGCCTGGGGCAGAGTGCATGGGCATGTCATTTATTGCCTTTTCAAAGTCTTGTGGTGTTAGGATAATATCACAGATTTTTGAGATGACCAAATTTTGGGTCTCGTTCATAAAGACTTCATTTAGATTGTCGACCCTTAGTCTGGGTAACGGCTCTCTGAACACTGAGTCGTATTGGGACTTTAGTATCTCACTCATTTCTTGGCTGTCATCTGTGTATGTCCCATCCCGCCTAAGCCAAGGCCCAATACTGGATGTTGTTTTACCCTTAGATTTGGCACAAGAGAAGTATTTATTTTTTTTTAATTTCCTTTATGGCTTTTAGTTCTTCCTGAGATTCTTGTCTCCTGTAAGATTCCTTAAGCTTAAGGTCGATATTTGCTATTTCTCTAACCAATGTCTCCCTTCGTATTTCATATATATATATATAATGATCCATTCTGGTCATTTAGAGAGAATGGATCAAAGTAGAATGACTTGGAGAGCGTATAAATCTGTAGGGAAAGGAAGGCGGGGTAGGGGTCGTCCTAGAAAAGGTTGGAGGGAGGGGGAAAAGGAGGTTTTGTGGGCGAGGGGCTTGGACTTCCAGCAAGCATGTGTGAGCGTGTTAGATAGGAGTGAATGGAGACGAATGGTTTTTGGGACATGACGATCTGTTGGAGTGTGAGCAGGGTAACATTGTGTGAAGGGATTCAGGGAAACCAGTTAATTGATTTAGTTGGACTTGAGTCCTGGAAATGGGAAGTACAATGCCTGCACTTTAAAGGAGGGGGTCTGAGATAGTGACAGCTGGGAGGGACTTTTCTCAGCTGTAGTATCTGAGCTCCTCTGCAAAGACAGTGATTATGTATGAGTGTGGTGAAAGTGTTGAATGATGATGAAAGTTTTTTCTTTTTGGGGATTTTCTTTCTTTTTGGGTCACCCTGCCTCGGTGGGAGACGGCCGACTTGTTGAAAAAAAAAATATATATATATATATATATATTGGCCCTTCTCAGCAGCTCTGTGATTCTTCGCCTTCGTCTGTATAGGGAGCGTCTCTCTCTCTCTAGCTTACATCTTCTCTTTCTTTTTCTTGATTGAATGTGCCTTGTGCAAACCTCAAAAGCCACAGAGCTAATTTTTTCTAGGCAAAGGTTCGGATTCATGTTGTTTAGAATATCTTCCCAGCTTGTTATATTTAGGACATGGTTGACTTGTTAAAACTGTATGTTTTTCTTATTGAAGTTGAATTTTGTGAAGACACCCTTATGACTGATCACATTTTGCTGGTCAGGAGCCCTGTGCATACTTGTCTGTACTTCTTGTTATATTGTGATCTGAGTGTATTGTCTTTGATACGGTTATATTACATATCAGATCGTCGTTGTTAGTGAAGATGAGGTCCAGTGTATTTTCTAGTCTTCTAGGCTCTAATATTTGCTGGTTTAAAGTTAATCTGGTGCAGAGATTTAATTGCTTGTGTGTGTGTGAATTTTCATCTGAGCTGTCTCCTGGGGTTATCTCTGCTAAAATATTATTTGCTACACTCCTCCATTTTAGGTGTCTTAAGTTTAAATCTCCCAGTGGCAAGATGTTTGGGGCAGGAGTTGGGAGATTTTCAAGACAGTGATCAATTTTCAAAAGCTGTTCCTGGAATTGCTGGAAAGTTGCATCCGGAGGCTTGTATACAACCACAATGACAGTTTTGGTTTTCAACCTTTACTGCAAAATCTTCAACTACATCATATGAGGTGTTTAGTAGTTCTGAGCAAACGAGCGACCCTGTGACGTACAAGCCAATCCCCCCCTTGTTGCCTGTTTAGTCTGTCGCATCTCAATAGGTTATAACCTGGGATCCATATTTCGTTGTCAAAATGATCCTCTATGTGGGTCTCTGTGAAATTCTGCAAACATTGCATTTGACTCCGTGAGCAGTCCCTTGATGTAAGGAATTTTGTTTGTTGACAGCTTTAGACCCTGTATGTTTGCAAAGATAAATGTTATATTGATGGAATTTAGGGGGGTTTTATTTGCTGGCTCTAATATCTGTTGTTCTGGAGTGGATGCCAATGACTGTGCCTCTACTCCAGAAGTGTTTTTAGTTGATGTAAGATTTCTGTCATTTCTTGTCATTCTTTTTTCTTCCTTGCACTAAAAAACATCCTTCTCTGGAGAGGTTATGGCTCCCCTCTTTCGTTTCCCATAGTCTGGCTGGTCTGTGTCTTCTTGTTCCCTTTAGATGATGTGCCTGGCAGTATGCGTTATAGCATTTTCTTTCATGGAGTGACGAGTGACACATTTCAGGATGAAATAAGTTACAGGAAGGGGAGTTGCACCCTCCTGTTGTCATGTGGGTGCGGCATTTTTTGGTATGGTCAAAGGTGCATGTCCCACCTGTTTTACCAGATATACCATGCCTGCAGATACCCAAGGCATAAAATTTGCATAGATTTAAATTTTGCTAGGATTTTTTGTGGCTGCGTTCCCTGCTGGTGCATTTTTTGTTTCCTCACTACCTATCGGCCCTGTATGGACATCAGTGCTTCCATCACTTTCTACTGGTAATGTGTCAACACTATTCCCTGAGGCATCATCCCCTTTTGTTCCATCTCCAGTAGTATCACAACTTCGTACCTCTGTAAATTGAATAGCGTTGTCTTTACCTCTTTCATCACTAGGGCCACTATCTCCATTTGGTGCACTGTCCTCGAGGACAACACTAGCACCCTCAGAAACACTGTCCTCCAACACAGCCCCATCCAACCCACCCATTTTATTTTCCCAGCTGTCATACCAGGCTGACGTCTTTCAAGAAGGATATTTTATTGGTGTTCTTGTCTTTTAATATAGATGTAATTTTCTCATACAGGTGTATCTCGTTTGGGCAGAAACAAAAACATTTATTACTTCATGTTATTTTTAACCTCACAGTACAAAATGTGTTCATGCAGCTTCCATGGCAAATATAACACATCTCGCAAATTTTGCCGGAACCAAGATAGAAGTTTCCTGACGGAAACTTCTACCTGTAAGGGCCTGCGGACTGCTGGCACAAACAGCCTGGTTGACCAGAGTAGAACCCTCGAAGCCGGTCACAGGTATATCAGTGAGTAGTTTCCTTAAGCCTGACTCATTTCTTGGCTGGTGGTCTCTCCGATGTTATTTATGAGCAGATCACAACGTCATATATATACACCTCCCCCCTAAAAAAATCGATGATCATTCATGTGAGTTAATGGGCGCTGTAAAAAGCAAACTGAAATGGGAAACGTGATAAAAAAACAATACGTACCTTTATTTTGCATTGAATATAATGGACCGTCTCGCCCTTAACAAATATGAGTGTGTGAAACTGGAACATGTTCATTACATGTTTTGCACTCCGCCAGAATGGCTGGTTTCTTCTGTCTAATGAAACCTACGATGAAAGTTAAATGCTTCAAACTTGTACCTTCATTCAATATACACTTATTTTGTACTTGTCTGTGTATTTCCTCAAAATCATAAGGACTTATTTGAGATCGTGTCGCTGGGACGATGATCTCCAGAACCATTTACAAATATATATTAATAGATATTTAATATTCAGAGAACTGTGGTAAAAAGTTACAATCAACATCTGATTAAACGATCAAGTACGTTTTACGTGTCTGGTCCTTTAACTGTGACTGCTTATTGCGTCACACAGTGCCTGGCTGCTCACAGCGTCACACAGTGCCTGGCTGCTCACTGCGTCACACAGACAGTGCCTGGCTGCTCACTGCGTCACACAGACAGTGCCTGGCTGCTCACTGCGTCACACAGACGGTGCCTGGCTGCTCACTGCGTCACACAGACAGTGCCTGGCTGCTCACTGCGTCACACAGACGGTGCCTGGCTGCTCATTGCGTCACACAGACAGTGCCTGGCTGCTCACTGCGTCACACAGACGGTGCCTGGCTGCTCACTGCGTCACACAGACGGTGCATGGCCCCTCATAGCGTCACAAAGACGGTGCCTGGCTGCTCATAGCGTCACACAGACGGTGCCTGGCTGCTCACTGCGTCACACAGACGGTGCCTGGCCCCTCATAGCGTCACAAAGACGGTGCCTGGCTGCTCACTGCGTCACACAGACGGTGCCTGGCTGCTCACTGCGTCACACAGACGGTGCCTGGCCCCTCATAGCGTCACAAAGACGGTGCCTGGCTGCTCACAGCGTCACAAAGACGGTGCCTGGCTTCTCAATTGATACTGTGATTCAACAATTATTCTGTAGCACAAATTGACAATCAGGCTTTCCAATAATTATTCTTCAAAATATGCATGATCTTAGACACCCGAGGACAAGGATGAACTCAATAAAAACAAGATCGGAGTACAGGACTAACTCATATCACTCATTAGAGAATAAGTCTAATGAGAGACCTGGGAGTGATAATGTCTAAAGGTCTCATGTTTAAGGAGCACAACAATGTCATAATCGCACCTGCAACCGTTCTCTGTAGGATGGGATGTTATATTCTAAAGATCCCCTTTAAGGCAGGCGAAATTGCAGAAATGGAAAATGTACAGAGAACCTTCACATCTCGTATAAACTCGGTCAAGCAGCCTGATTACTGGAAGCAATTAAAGTCCCTCGAACTTGGAACGTAGGCGTGAAGGTACATCATAATGCACATTTTGAAGATGCTGGAGGGTTTGATACCAAATCTGCACACCGAAATCACTACACGAGATAAGAGGAGGCTTGGAAAACGATAAGCACACAAAGAGAAAACTCATTAAGTGAAAAGGGACTATGACTGTAACACACACTCTTCATGTATAAGGAAATTACTATCCCGTAGCTGTCTTTAAGAGGAAACTAGACAGATTCTTCAGATCAGTTCCTTATCAGCCGGCAGCGAGCACCAGAAACTTAATCGATGAGGACAGTAACCAGGAGGCCTGGTCTAGGACGGGGCCGCGGGGGCGGTGACCTCCGAAGGTAACTACAGATTACAGGTAACAGTAGGTTTCCACGAGCTAAAATATTCATGCATTTATCTGCATAAGGCGCTTAAAAAACATGCAAACCAAACATTTAAGAGTATGTTAATTGGATGAGGTGAATTCAATTTCCATTGAGGTGTCTCAGTGTCTTCGATGTGATGACACCATCCCATAAAAGTGAGAGGACTTCAGGGATCTTTTTAAGGAGATAAGACTATCCCAAGACAGATAAAACGAGAGAATTAGGCAAATAAAACGATTAAAATACATTTTCCTTGAGGAATAGCGAGTAAGAAACTGCTTTAAAAAAAATTCCACAGAATCAACTCCAGACACCAAACATACATTAAGGAACCAGCTCCAGGCACCAAACATGCATTAAGGAACCAGCTCCAGGCACCAAACATGCATTAAGGAACCAGCTCCAGGCACCAAACATGCATTAAGGAACCAGCTCCATGCACCAAACATGCATTAAGGAACCAGCTCCAGGCACCAAACGTGCATTAAGGAACCAGCTCCAGGCACCAAACATGCATTAAGGAACCAGCTCCAGACACCAAACATACATTAAGGAACCAGCTCCAGACACCAAACATGCATTAAGGAACCAGCTCCAGACACCAAACATGCATTAAGGAACCAGCTCCAGACACCAAACATGTATTAAGGAACCAGCTCCAGACACCAAACGGACTCGTACAGGATCCAGGAGAGACAAGAGGAGCTAAAAGCGACTAGTGAAATTGAAAGAAATTCGAAATATTTCTTTTCATATGCCAAAAACAAGGCAAAAACCACTTCTAGTATAGGGAACCTGCTCAGACATGACGGATCCTACACAGATGACAACAAAGAATTGAGTGAGATACTGAAATCTCAATATGACTCTGTGTTCAGTGAGCCATTAATCAGTCTAAAGATAGACAATCCAAACAATTTTTTCATGAATTAGCCTCAAAACCCTGCCAATATATGCCAAATTTCTGACATAACCCTAACTCCACTAGACTTTGAGAAAGCCATCGACTACATGCCCATGCACTCAGCCCCAGGCTCAAACTCGTGGAATTCTGTGTTCATTAAGAACTGCAAGAAACCCCTCTCAAGGGCCCTAAGTATGCTATGGAGAAGGAGCATAGACACAGGTGAGATTCCACAGTCAATGAAAACAACCGATATAGCCCCACTCCATAAAGGTGGCAGCAAAGCAATAGCTAAGAACTATAGACCAATAGCTTTAACGTCCTACATCATAAAAATCTTTGAAAGAGTTCTAAGAAGCAGGATTTCAAATGAATTGGACTCCCAGAAATTGCACAATCCAGGGCAACATGGTTTCAGGGCAGGTCGCTCCTGCCTCTCGCAACTATTGGACCACTATGATATGGTCTTGGATGCACTGGAAAACAAACAGAATGCAGATGTAGTATACACAGATTTTGCAAAAGCCTTTGACAAGTGCGATCATGGTGTAATAGCACACAAAATGCGTGCTAAAGGGATAACTGGCAAAGTAGGCAGATGGATTTTCAACTTTCTAACCAATCGAACACAAAGAGTTGTGGTTAACAGTTAAATCGGAAACTGTCGTAGTTCAATAAGGCACAGTATTCGCCCCTATCCTGTTCCTCATTCTCATATCAGACATAGACAAAGATGTAAACCATAGCACTGTATCATCCTTTGCAGACGATACTAGGACCTGCGTGAGTGTCATCCATTGAGGACACGGCAAATCTCCAAGAATATATAAAACAAGTTTTCCAATGGGCAACAGAGAACAATATGATGTTCAATGAAGACAAATTCCAACTACTCCGTTATGGAAAACTGGAGGAAATAATAGCTAGGACTGATTATATTACAAACTCTAATCACACAATAGAGCAGAAAAGCAATGTGAAGGACCTGGGAGTGGTAATGTCCGAAGATCTCACCTTCAAGGACTACAACAATGCCACTATCACATCTGCGAGGAAACTGATAGGATGGATAATGAGAACATTCAAGACAAGAGATGCCAAGCTAATGATGATCCTTTTTAAATCTCTTGTTCTCTCTAGGCTGGAATACTGCTGTTCATTAACATCCCATTCAAGGCAGGTGAAATTGCAGATCTAGAGAATATACAGAGAACCTTTACTGCACGTATAAGTTCCATCAAACACCTTAACTACTGGGAACGCCTGGAAGCACTAGACTTGTACTCACTGGAGCGCAGGCGAGAGATATATCATAATCTACACCTGGAAGATTCTGGAGGGACTGGTCCCTAACCTGCACACAGAAATCACTCCCTACGAAAGCAAAAGACTTCGCAGGCGATGTAACATACCCCCAGTGAAAAGTAGGGGCGCCTCTGGTACACGAAGAGAAAACACAGTAAATGTCCAGGGCCCAAGACTGCTCAACAGCCTCCCACCAGCCATAAGGGGAATTTACCAATAGACCCCTGGTTGTCTTCAAGAGGGAGATGGACAGATACCTAAAGTCAGTGCCAGATCAGCCGGGCTGTGGTTCGTATGCTGGACTACGTGCGGCCAGCAGTAACAGCCTGGTTGATCAGGCCCTGATCCACCAGGAGGCCTGATCATGGACCGGGCCGCGGGGGCGTTGATCCCTGGAATGCCCTCCAGGTAGACTCCAGGTATGCATTAAGGAACCAGCTCCAGACACCAAACATGCATTAAGGAACCAGCTCCAGACACCAAACATGCATTAAGGAATTATAAGTATCTTAACAGCATGTATGAGTCTTGAGATAGAAAACAACAGGTTGCAAAACCATTAGAGAAGAAAGATAAGCGAGTCTGCGGCGGTGACGGAAATTTAGCGGAGAAAATGAACCGAGTATAGGAAATAATAGTGTAGGCTGGAGAGAAGAGGGAGAAGAGTAGATATTAGGGAAGGACAAAAGAGTGGAGGGTAGAAAATGGAAGATAAGGGGGAGGGAGATTAGTGGAGGAAGGGGAAAGAGTGAAAGAGAAGTAGGTAGAGGCGGATAGTTTAGAGACGAGGAAAGATTGAAACGTAGAGGAAGAGGAAAGAAATCGGAGGAGCAGAGGCAGAGACGAGAACCGGTGAGGTGTAGACAGTTGGCTGACAGCCAGGGGAGATTGTGGGGGTAGGAGGAAGGGGGGAGAGAGGAGGAAGAGGGAGTGAGGGGGAGAGGGAGAGAAGGGCAGAGAGAGAGAGAGAGAGAGAGACAGAGGGAAACTGTCAGAATAAAGAGCAAAACAGAATTTAATACATAACCATAAAAAGGTAACAGGTGGTCTAATGGAAAATGGTAAAAAATTCGCATTAACTTTATAAAAATGAAAGAGGAGACCGCTGGAACTAAGACCAGTCTCACTGAAAATCATTATTTTAAACTCTATGAAATAAGCCACTTTAGAAAAGTGTATAAAATATATGAAGAGCAAAAGCCTACTATCAAACAGTTCATTATCAGATCAGAGAAGTCTCTGCTTCATATCAATTAAACAACCACGACAGTCAAATAAAAAAACGGACAGTCAGATTTATTTTCACTTCAAAAAGTTTTCAACTGTGTTCTCCATGAAGCACTAATCTGGGAACTTCAAATCATAGGAAGAACAAAAGGCAAACTAGCTATTAAAGTCGACGAGATATATTATGTTCGAAATGAAAATACGCAAGTGTTAAAAGTTTATATGTAACCAGCAAGGTTCCGGAAGATCAATTCTTGCTCCATATATACATAAAGCCACGGGTGGTTGAAATCTTTAGCTCAAGTACTTTCACACTTCTGAGTGCGTCATCAGGATGAGAGCGTCCAAGTTTAGAGAAAGTGGGAAACAGAAAAATAGGAGATATAATAGCCAGCCCCAAGCTTCTAGTCGCTGAGAACAAGTTATGTGACATCAGAGATTATGTTGCAATAGTAGATAATACACATACGGAAGGCTGCTATTCTGTTTAACCTTCTAATTAATAAAATAAATGAATGCACTCCTTTCTCAGCTTAAAAGCCGTACGTCACGAGGGAGTCTACAATGTTCCAGAAAATACTTGGAAGTATCTCATCATATTCCTAAATGCTGCCTACCAATATTCTCAGTATCGATTAATGTGCCTATCTTGAATAACATTCCAATAATATTCCAATACGTACATGAATTTTTAAATATACTACTTTAACGCCACTAATATCATAACTGTAATCCACTGAGCTAACTGCAATCACCATGTTGCAATCAACCATGTGAATCTTTTTACGGCTGTATCTAGTTGGGTTTAGGACCCCAACAGAAACAAGTCACTCTATCTGCCTCCCTAGGTGCTATCCTAGGTGATCCACACGTGCCACTATGTATGAATATTTATGTAACTGCATCCATGCACATCCCTACCTAAATAAGCCCACCTGCCTAATTACTTACTATTAATGTTTATATATTATATCGATCATGTTGTCATCACTGATTGGAAACACCTAACCTTGTGTACCTGTAAACGCAAGATACAGTATCAGCTAAACAGGTTATATATTATGGCGACATTAACGATGGACACAATATGACATTCGGTGCACCGACACTGGTCGAATGTCACCAGAGCATCACAAGATCCCATGGCATAATGAGCAATCCTGTGATTTTGTGTAACATTGTTGTTTAAGGCTGTGCACAATAGACTCCACTAAATAGCTATCGAGCTTGTAAAACCCATAATTTGAGTTATATACGGCATTCCTATCATATATCAAGAGAATTCAATTATGTTTCTTTCCATGATGGGACTGTTGGTTACAATGATCTGGGCAGCAGTCCACCCCGGTGGGTTATTACAAGAACTGACATGGATAAAGATAGCATTCGACTCCTGGCCTGTCTTGATTGAGTACTGGTGTTGGGCTAATCTGGTTTTCAGAAATTTACCAGTTTGACCAATATATGAGAGAGGGCACAGAGTGCATGGGACCTTGTAAACACCACCAACAGTGTTAGACGGTGTGTAAATACACACCGTCTAACAATGTTTTACTGTCCCAGTGTTTTGAAAGGAAAGTTTATATTGCTCTTTTTTAGTGCCTCATACAGGCAGACCAAATTCACATTGTATGGTAAAACCAGTACATTTTTTCTGGCAGGCGTTTGCTTAGGTCCAGTCCTGTATAAAGTCTTCCTAGCTTACAATAGCGCCTTCTCAACAAAATCCCTGGGATATCTCAGTTTTGTGGCTATTTTGATATCCCAGGGATTTTGTTGAGAAGGCACTATTGTCAGCTAGGAACTCTCTCTACAAGATTGAACTTAAGGAAGTGCCTGCCAGAAAAAATGTACTGGTTTTACCATATAATGAGAATTTGGTATGCCTACATGAGGCACTAAAAAAGATCAATATAAACCTTGCTTTCAAAAACACTGGGTCAGTAACCCCTTCTCCTGTATAAATTGCTAAAAATAAGAAACTTTATAAAGCTGGGATGTTTGAATGTGCGTGGATGTAGTGCAGATGATAAGAAAGGGATGACAGCTAGTGTTATGAACGAAAAGAGGTTGGATGTCCTAGCTCTAAGTGAAACAAAGATGAAGGGGTTAGGAGAGTTTCAGTGAGAAGAAATAAATGGGATTAAGTCAGGAATATCTGAGAGAGTTAGAGCTAAGAAAGGTGTAGCAATAATGTTGAAGGATCAGTTATGGAAGGAGATGAGGGAATATAAATGTATAAATTCAAGGATATGTGGATTAAAATAAGGGTTGGATGCAAAAAAGTGGGTGCAAAAAGGAGTGTAGAGGAAAGGGAGCGATTTTGAGATATATTAAGTGAATGTTTAGAAACTTTTGAACCAAATGAGACAGTAATTGTGGTAGGGGACCTAAATGCTAAATAAATCTGACTCTCTGTTTCTCCCATGGGGGAAACAAAGTCAGATTTAATTTTATTACAAATCGTTTTCAACGGTGTTCTCTCTAAAGCACTAATCTGGGAACTTCAAAACATAGGAAGAACAAAAGGCAAACAAACGGACACCTGTAGTTTTAGAAAATGGTAGGAATGCTGGTGTGTTTTCTGTTTCATAACACTCAAGACAACAGGTAAGTCTTGCTACCACTGCTTACACTGAGCCACACTACATATACATGTACTTATATATAGGTATACACGCCGATCTGAATTTTCTCCTATTTTTCTAAAGAGTTAATGTTTTTTTTTCTTTCATCTCAATGGGAAAGTGGAAAGGAATCTTTCCTCCACAAGCCATGCGTGTCGTAAGAGCTGACTAAAATGCTGGGAGCAATGGGCTAGTAACCCCTTCTCCTGCATAAATTACTAAAGAAGAAAAAAATGATAAAACTGGGATGTTTGAATGTGCATCGATGTAATGCAGATTATAAGAGAGAGATGATTACCCATGTTATGAATGAAAAGAAGCTGGATGTCCTGGCTCTAAGTATAACAAAACTGAAGGGGGTAGGGGAGTTTCAGTGGGAAGAAATAATTGAGATTAAGTCAGAGTTAGAGCTAAGGAAGGGGTAGCAATAATGGAAATAAATGGTATAAAATACCGACACAGTGGAAAAATAAACACATAAGCAGTATAATGTGATCCTTTATTGACAACGTTTCGCCCACGCAGTGGGCTTTATCGAGTCACAGACAGATCTGTGACTCGATAAAGCCCACTGCGTGGGCGAAACGTTGTCAATAAAGGATCACATTATACTGCTTATGTGGGTAGCAATAATGTTGAAGGATCAGTTATCGAAGGAGAGGAGGGAATATAAATGTATAAATTCAAGGATTATGTGGATTTAAATTAGGGTTGGATGCAAAAAGTGGATTATAATAAGTGTGTATACCACTGTAGAAGAGAGAAGTGTAGAGAAAGAGAGTTATTTTGGGAGATGTTAAGAGTTTAGGAACTTTTGAAACAAGTGAGAGTAATTGTGGTAGGAGACCTAAATGCTAAAGTGGAACAAACAGTATGAGAGGGTGTGGCAAGTAAGTTTAGGATGCCAGGCATAAACGATAATGGAGAGCCTTTGATTGAAATTTGTATAAAAAGGGGTTGGGTAATAGGTAGTACAAATTTTAAGAAAAAAAAAAAGATTAAGTATACAAGATATAGGGCGTAATAACAGAAGTTGAGTCGGACTATGCATTGGTAGATAAAAGACTCATTGGTAGTATTCAGGGACACAGATAGATCATTTTTTTAGCAGTAGCTACGAGAGTAAAAGGTATATGAGAGACAAGGAGAATGGAATCAGCAAGCAAGAGGTAAAGGTTTATAAACTGGAGGAGGAGGCAGTTACGGTAAAATATAAACAACTAATGGAAGATAGGCGAGTGAGAATATATGCAATGAGATTGAATAGGTATGGGGTAGATTTAAGAATGCAGTGTTAGTGTCTTCAGCAGAAGGAAAGTGGATAAGAACATAAGCAAGAAGGAACACTGCAGCAGGCCTACTGGCCCATGCGAGGCAAGTCCAATTCTCCCATCGGCTTAAGCCAATGCCTTAACCTAGTCAGGTCAGGTCACATTCACTTAAGGATCTGACCTAGTAGCACAAGCTAGTCAGGTCCAACTCACACCCACCCACACCCACTCATAAAGTGATTGGTGGAATGATAAGGTAAAGATAGTAGTAAGAGAGAAAAAGTTAGCATGTGAGAGGTTTTTACAAAGTATAAGTGATGCAAGGAGGGAGGAGTATATGGAGAGAAAAGGAGAGGTTAAGAGAGTGGTGAAGAAATCTAAAAGGAGAGTAAATGAGAGTGGGTGAGATGCTATCAACAAATTTTGTTGCGAATAAGAAAAAGTTTTGGAGTGAGATTAATAAGTTGAGAAAGCCGAGAGAACGAGTGGATTTGACAGTTAAAAATAGGAGATGAGAGTTATTAAATGGAGAGTTAGAAGTATCGGGAAGATAGAGGAAATATATTTGAGGAACTGTTAAATGTTGATGAAAATAAAGAAGCTGTGATGTCATGCAATAGGCAGGGAGGTATAACATCTTGTAGGAATGAGGAAGAGCCAGTTGTGAGTGAAGGGGAGGTGCGTGAGGCAGTGAGTAGAATGAAAGGGGGTAAAGCAGATGGGATTGATGGGATAAAGATACAAATGTTAAAACCAAATGGGGATATAGTTTGGGAATGATTGGTGCTTTTATATAATAACTGTATGGAAGAGGGTAAGGTACCTAGGGATTGGCAGAGAGCGTGCACAGTTCCCTTGTATAAAGGCAAAGGGGACAAGAGAGAGTGTTAAGTGTATGGTAGAGTTATTATTGAAGGAATTAAGAGAAAGACAGAGAGCAGGATTGTAGATGAACAAGGGGGCTTTAGGAACGGTACAGGGTGTGTAAACCAAGTCTTTACAATGAAACATATAGGTAACAGTATTTAGAAAAGAGTAAAGGGGTTTTTGTGGAATTTATGGATTTGGAAAAGGCGTATGATAGGGAAGATAGGGAGGCAGTTTGGCAGATGTTGCAAATGCATGAAATAGGAGGTACGTTATTGAAAGCAGTGAAATGTTTTACGAGGATAGCGAGGCTCAGGTTAGAGTATG
>WNWK01010634.1:60000-69151 GCA_009830355.1 Cherax destructor | reverse complement strand
TTTGGGCAACTTAGCAGAGTTAACTCAGACACTAACCGTCTGACTCGAATAGGTGGCATTAACCCCAACTTTAACACGCTGTAGCTCTATGCACGGTACGAATTGCAGTATACTCATACGATAGCAGAGCTGACACGCAATAGCAAAGCCAATATGCACACACACAATAGCAAGGCTGATACACAATAACAAACCAAATTGCAGAATACTCACAATAGCAGGCTGATCATGCGAAGCGAATGCAAAAATGAGACACAAAATTCGTGAAGCGTTGGCAAAGCGTAAGCAATGCCAGATAGCAAGCTATCTAGATACAAGACTAGCTCCTGCCGAACTTCAACTCTAGGCTCAACTCCTGCTCTAAGTCTCCAAATTCAGCTCCCGGACAGGCTACCCATATTACAACCTCAGGTTCAATAGCCTGTTAACCTGAGTGTAAAGGGAGCTTGGAGCAAAGAAACACAGTAGAAGATGTATTGAAATTGTATTTCTTTCAAAAATCAGCTAGATTAATTCCAAACTTTTATCTTTTCCTTCACCAAGTAATTGTGATTATATAAGACTTTTGTCTTTTCCTTCACCAAGTATAACAAAGTGCTATTCACACATATGTACACTATATACAAAGGAGTAGTGTTTAGTGCACGCCACAGTTGTCTAGGCTAAGCAGCAGCCAAAAGACAGACAACTTTCCACAACCAGCTCTATGCAGGAATTCCAATGACAAACTGCGAGTGGTAACCACGTCACCTTTGTCATTGTTAAACTCGCATTTAATTGGCTGAACCGAGTCGTTGATTTGATGATGGGGCCCTCATCACCAAACCCTTAACGATGGTTCGCTGGTTGGAGGGGAGCCTATGTGGGTGTGTTAACATGCTCCGAATAAAGGTTACATACTCTTTGCATGCAACAGTAGTGTTGGTCCCTGCATGACGTGTTAGTAGTGTTGGTCCCTGCATGATGTGTTAGTTGGGTAGTGTTGGTCCCTGCATGACGTGTTAGTTGGGTAGTGTTGGTCCCTGCATGATGTGTTAGTTGGGTAGTGTTGGTCCCTGCATGATGTGTTAGTTGGGTAGTGTTGGTCCCTGCATGATGTGTTAGTTGGGTAGTCTTGGTCCCTGCATGATGTGTTAGTTGGGTAGTGTTGGTCCCTGCATGATGTGTTAGTTGGGTAGTGTTGGTCCCTGCATGACGTGTTAGTTGGGTAGTGTTGGTCCCTGCATGACGTGTTAGTTGGGTAGTGTTAGTCCCTGCATGATGTGTTAGTTGTGTAGTGTTGGTCCCTGCATGACGTGTTAGTTGGGTAGTGTTGGTCCCTGCATGATGTGTTAGTTGGGTAGTGTTGGTCCCTGCATGATGTGTTAGTTGGGTAGTGTTGCTCCCTGCATGATGTGTTAGTTGTGTAGTGTTGGTCCCTGCATGACGTGTTAGTTGGGTAGTGTTGGTCCCTGCATGATGTGTTAGTTGGGTAGTGTTGGTCCCTGCATGATGTGTTAGTTGTGTAGTGTTTGTCCCTGCATGACGTGTTAGTTGGGTAGTGTTGGTCCCTGCATGACGTGTTAGTTGGGTAGTGTTGGTCCCTGCATGATGTGTTAGTTGTGTAGTGTTTGTCCCTGCATGATGTGTTAGTTGGGTAGTGTTGGTCCCTGCATGATGTGTTAGTTGGGTAGTGTTGGTCCCTGCATGACGTGTTAGTTGGGTAGTGTTGGTCCCTGCATGATGTGTTAGTTGTGTAGTGTTGGTCCCTGCATGACGTGTTAGTTGGGTAGTGTTGGTCCCTGCATGATGTGTTAGTTGGGTAGTGTTGGTCCCTGCATGATGTGTTAGTTGGGTAGTTTTGGTCCCTGCATGATGTGTTAGTTGGGTAGTGTTGGTCCGTGCATGACGTGTTAGTTGGGTAGTGTTGGTCCCTGCATGACGTGTTAGTTGGGTAGTGTTGGTCCCTGCATGATGTGTTAGTTGTGTAGTGTTGGTCACTGCATGACGTGTTAGTTGGGTAGTGTTGGTCCCTGCATGATGTGTTAGTTGTGTAGTGTTGGTCCCTGCATGACGTGTTAGTTGGGTAGTGTTGGTCCCTGCATGATGTGTTAGTTGGGTAGTGTTGGTCCCTGCATGATGTGTTAGTTGGGTAGTTTTGGTCCCTGCATGATATGTTAGTTGGGTAGTTTTGGTCCCTGCATGATGTGTTAGTTGGGTAGTGTTGGTCCGTGCATGACGTGTTAGTTGGGTAGTGTTGGTCCCTGCATGACGTGTTAGTTGGGTAGTGTTGGTCCCTGCATGAAGGTGTCTCTAATTCCACAATGATGTAAATGGTTTAGAAAAACGAAAAGTTGAAGAGTAAGAAACTTGTGCAACATTTCGGGATCTTTATTGTGGAAACGTTTCGCCACTGTTCTTCCCATTACTGCACTGAAGAACTCACTGGTTAGTGAAACGTTTCCGCAATGTAGATTCCCAAATGTTGCACAAGTGTATGAGTGTTCATCCCAGGCCAATGTTGACACCATCCCGTCTCTTCCTCTCTCTTTGTGGTGTTGCAGCATCTTTGCCTCTCCTCAGGTAGGAATCTTGGTCGAGCACTTACTTGTGACCGTACGAGAGGCTGACATACACTGACGAGGCCAGGGGTGTGACACCTTCAACCAGCTGGCTGCATTACTGAGTTCAGCGCCGGCCAGCCAGCTGATGTCTCCTCACACAATTCTTAAGTAACAGTAGATCTAGCTACTAGAAGCTGCCGTAAATGCTGAATCCTTATTAGAATGCTTGACGATGTGCTCATTGTCTTGCTGAGGTCTCCCAGCCGAGGCTGACAGATTTTAACACCATGTATTTGACCCATCCTGTGTGATGGAATATGACAGGCTAAACAGAGCTAGCTTTAGCTTTTTTACGGTAGTAGCACACTGCTAATGTGCTATAGTACAAGCTAGTACTATGTAAGAAACAGTACCATGGCGCCCCGGCCATAGCATCAACATCACTGAGAAACTCATGCAATGACAAACATCTGTATATCAGCGTCTTGTCTGACGAGTTGCAACTAACACCAACATGTGCTGGCCCTTCCTAGACCCTCTACTGCAACTCCTTATTTCAGCTTACAAAAAATACGTCTATCACAAGGAAAGTAAGTTGTTTGCTGCCGTTATTGAAGAGGTTGAAATGGACTATATATGTTCTGTGGATGTGAAAGATGAAGTAGGAAGCCAGTCTACTCCGTGTTCAGGAGTAGACCAAGTCTTGTGGCACACCGCTGCTTGTGTGTGTGTGTGTGGGGAGAGCATACACGCACTGGCTGCCTTGAGTAATGCACAGTTTGAGTTTCTAGTTACGTTAAGTTAAGTGTGAATCCCAGGGTTAACGTTCAGGAAAGACACGTGAACACAGCAACTATAAGACACAGTGTCTCCTGTAGCACTCTCTCTCTCTCTCTCTCTCTCTCTCTCTCTCTCTCTCTCCTCTCTCTCTCTCTCTCTCTCTCTCTCTCTCTCTCTCTCTCTCTCTCTCTCTCTCTCTCTCTCTCTCTCCACACACACACACACTAAGGGGAAACAGTGAGTTCTTAAATCAGGAAAATCACCAACAATTATCCCAGTCACTTGTGCCTCTTAACTGTCGAAGTTAACTAATTATTAAAGTAAACATCTTTAACTAGAATATGAATATATATATATATATATATATATATATATATATATATATATATATATATATATATATATATATATATATATATATATATATATATATATATATATATATATATATATATGTCGTGCCGATTACGTAAAACTGGTCAATTAGCAAAAATTCGTCTAAAATTAAGTCCTTTCTAAAATTTTCTCTTATAGGTTTAAAGATATATTTTTTTCATTTATGCTAATGTAAGAATTTATAATTTTGTACCAAGAGAAACTTTGAAAACCTACCTAACCTTATTACAACAAGCGCAATTTAATTTAGCCTAACCCAACTAAATATATTTTAGATACGTTAACATTAATTTAATAATAAACAAACACAATGAAATATATTTTTTTCGTTATGTTCAGAATGTTTTTGGCGAAATTATTGCATACACAAATTTTCACTTATATTGCAAGGTGAGCGGTGCTATTTAAGCCAAAATCGCAAGTTTTACCTAATCGGCACGACATATATATATTTTTATATATATATTATATATATATATATATATATATATATATATATATATATATATATATATATATATATATATATATATATATATATATATATATATATATATATATATATATATATATAAGTCAACAGTATCAATTTGTCCCTGTGGGATCAGAGATCTTGGGATCATGAGGAAAAAATGTCATACGTTTCCTAAAAGAACTGGGTTCCAGACTCATCGACACCACCAGGGATCTGAGGGCGGCCACTTTCATGTTCCAGCGCCTCAGTGTGGCCATCCAGAGGGAAAATGCTTGCTTCATACTTGGCTCGCGTCCGGCTTCGGAGGAGCTGGAGGAGATTCATAATCTTTGATATAATGTACCAATGTATTCACGTTTATATTTTTTGTCAGTGGACCAGCCGGGCTGTGGTTCGTACGTCAGTTTGTGTACGGCCGGCAGTAACAGCCTGGTTGATCAGACCCTGATCCACCATGAGGCCTGGTCTCAGACTGAGCCGCAGGGGCGTTGACCCCCAAAACCCTCTCCAGGTAAACTCCAGGTCTCCAGGAATTCTGTTTATAAATAAAGTTCACATAGAACATAGGGGTGGTAGGGAAAGAAAATATTCAAACAGCTCCGGGAAGAACCTTGAGTTTTCCCTGAAGTACGTTTATTGTCTTCTCTGAGGATGAGGGTCCCCAGTTAGTTTTCTGTTCCAGCTACTCAGCGCTGCTGTTCAGAGGGGTAATGCCTGCTGTATTTTGGGCACGCGCCCCAGCTCTGAGGAGCTGGATGAGACTTTCGCATTATAATCAGTGACAAACATGTAACAATATGTACTAGACATGTATCTCTCACACCTCATGTACTGTATATGCCATCTTTATATCAACAATGTATCTCTTAAATCTTTTGTACCATATTATGTAATGAAATATACCTATTGGTAAAAAATAGGAGAAGATGGGGTGGTAGGGAAAGTGGAATATTCAAATGGCTTCAGGAAGAAATCCAAATATTCTTCCTTAAAGCCTTTTTATCTACTTCTCCGAGGCTTGTTGCCGCATGGCAAGGAGTAGATCATCATGGCTGGCCGGCGTCAGGTGCCAGGGGACTCAGGTAGTGGCTGTTTGTTGGATTAATTACTTGGGAAGGAATTTTTCTGTGATTTAATAGATTACATCAGGTGAACCGTTTTTTAGTTTTTTGAAATCTCTCCTGGATAAGTAGTATAGTTTGAATATTTGAGTGTAGTCTTTTTTGTAGGGCAAGAGTGCAGATATTACTTGACCAATATTGAGTTGGTATGGAGGGTTGCATGTGTATTTTGCATGTCCATCTTTCAGAATAGGAATCAGATTTTCTGGTGACATTTCGTTGACGAAGGCGGAGGTGGTGAAGAATGTAACGTTCTTGAAGTGTTTGTTGGTTGGTTGGAGTGTCTTTTGTGTTTTCTTCTTTTTCGTCAGAGGATTCGTCAGGATATTCAAGTTCTTCTGTTTCTTCTGTAGTTGTGAGGAGTGGTGGTTGGGAGTCTTGATTGTTTGTGTCTTGTTGGGTTGTTTGTGGTTGTTGAGAGGTAGCTGTAGTCGGTGAGGAAGGTTCTGGAGTGGGTTCTTTGGCAGGGTCAGGAGTTGGGTTTGAGGTTGACGTGAAGTTGACGATATTTGGGATTATCTTGAGGAAGTCTTGTGACGGTGGTGAGTCAGGAAAGTTGGCAGGTTATTTTGACGGGACAGTTCGTTGATTGTTGTGTTGAAAGTGCCGGGATTTGTTGCATTAGCAAGGTGTGCATACATCATGCAGTACAGCACCTTGGATGGGGCAGCGTCGGGAAGTGCAGAGGGAATTCGAAGTTAAGGAAGACTGTTGTGTTGCTTGAAGAATTTTTTTGGTGTCTGTCTGTAGTTTGGTTATAGCGGCAAAAGTCGGCGATTTTTGGCTGTTTTTCTTTGCTTCTTCTTTGAGATTTTTAATAAGGATTTCTTTCCTTAGATGGCATTTGGCGGCAAGGGTATGGTGAGTGCCCTTACAGTTGAGGCAAGGGTATGGTGAGTGCCCTTACAGTTGAGGCAAGGGTATGGTGAGTGCCCTTACAGTTGAGGCAAGGGTATGGTGAGTGCCCTAACAGTTGAGGCAAGGGTATGGTGAGTGCCCTTACAGTTGAGGCAAGGGTATGGTGAGTGCCCTTACAGTTGAGGCAAGGGTATGGTGAGTGCCCTTACAGTTGAGGCAAGGGTATGGTGAGTGCCCTTACAGTTGAGGCAAGGGTATGGTGAGTGCCCTTACAGTTGAGGCAAGGGTATGGTGAGTGCCCTTACAGTTGAGGCAAGGGTATGATGAGTGCCCTTACAGTTGAGGCAAGGGTATGGTGAGTGCCCTTACAGTTGAGGCAAGGGTATGGTGAGTGCCCTTACAGTTGAGGCAAGGGTATGATGAGTGCCCTTACAGTTGAGGCAAGGGTATGAGGAGTGCCCTTACAGTTGAGGCAGGGGTATGGTGAGTGCCCTTACACTTGAGACAGGTAGGAGTGACATTGGTGGTGGGTCAGGTTTAGAAATCATCTTCTTTGTTACAGTTGGAACAGAATTTCTTGTCCTTAATTGGGCATTCGGTCACTGAGTGCAGGTAAGAGTAGCAGTTCCAGCAGGGAGAGACGTGGGCGAAACGTTCTGGTTCTATTTGTCGTGGGTGTAAGTGGTAGTATGAGATGGCTAGGCCATCTGACAGTGCTCTATTTACCATATCGATGTCTGTGAAGGTGACTTTTATCATTGATGTTGCATTTGGAATTTTTGTAATGTTGTCAATCGAAGCCCAGGAGTTTTGTTCTTCAATTGATGTCTTCAGGTCAGCTGTCGATTGGGTTGTTATAATCTTGTCCAATCGTTTCATAAAAACATGACGTGTCGCCAGCAGTGAGGGTGAGGGGGAGATGAAGTGTCTTCACAGCGGTGTCGTCGGTCAGTTTTGCAGCTCCAAGGTCGTCAGTACAGACAACTAAGGAGTCTTTCAGCGAGAGGATAGGTGTAAACTTAACCTGCAAGCAGGTCTTTACAGCTGAAGCAAGGGCTAGTTTGGTGGAGTCGTTGATGACACCATTTGTAGGCTTTATCTTTACACGATGAGCAAGCATCGTGCAAGGGTAGAGGCGCTGGTATAAGCTTATAAATTCCCCTCCCCAACGGGGATCGAAGTTGCAACCATTGTAACCAATTCTGTAAACACCAGCAACACAGTGTTGAGAGCTACTTGTATGTTAAATCTTTTAAGGGCATACGGCAGGACAGATAAATTCTCGTTGTATGGGAGAAGCAACACATTCTTGATCTAAAGTGTCATGCTATTCTCAGCTCTATGATAAGTTTTTCCTAGCTGCCAGCGACGCTGATTCCACAAACTCGTTAGGGTACCGCAGTTTCGTGACAATGTCAAATAATTTCCTAAGTTCTTCGTTGAGAAACTCTGGGCTGCACACTCGATAAGCTCTCAGAAACATAGTGAGAAAAACATTCCTTTTAATTCTTGTCTCGTGGTTGGAATAGTAATGAATGTATAAGCAAATATTGGTGGCCTTCCTATATACTGTAAAGTTAAGCTTTCTATCAACCCAATGAATCAACACATCTAAGAATGGAAGTTAAGATTCCACTTCTTTCTCCACGGTGAATTTAATAGACGGGACCAAAGCATTAAGTCTGGGTAAAAATGTATCAAGGGCCATATTATTTATCCAAAGACACAATATGTCATCCACATATCTGAATCATTTAGTTCTACATGGCACGATACCTTTCAACAGTCTAGCCTGGAAAAATTCCATATACACATTGCTCAGTAGGGGAGACAATGGATTTCCCATAGCTATTCCCTGCCTTTGACCATAGTATTTCCCTTTAAACTTAAACTTACACACAACTGCCTTTCGATAAATTATAGATGTCTATCCCTTTAAAATGAAAATCTTTAAATGAGTCTGCCGTGGACCTTTTTCTATACGTACGAGAAATTACAAAGACAACTGCCAGATTTACCCATATTTACAAAGTAAAGTTTTTATGTAATATCGAAGTCTGACTGAATTATTGATAATTGTCATGTCACTAATGTTATGTTTCTTAGGTTATTACTACAATACGAGTGCTTGAGGGCTGGCTGTCTTTTAATGCTTTAATATTCAATGTTTCTGGCAGTGGGTATTGGTATGCCTGGGGCACTTATCACTTCCTGCCTCATGCCACCAAAGATGCTTTCTCTCAACTTATTTTGCTTGCATCTCCTACTCTGTTCTGCAACATTGCAACCTCATCACAAAATTTTAAATGTTTTTTTAAAGGTGCTACATACACTGGTTGCTACCAGGTGCTACATACACTGGTTGCTACCAGGTGCTACATACACTGGTTGTTACCAGGTGCTACATACACTGGTTGCTACCAGGTGCTACATACACTGGTTGCTACCAGGTGCTACATACACTGGTTGCTACCAGGTGCTACATACACTGGTTGTTACCAGGTGCTACATACACTGGTTGTTACCAGGTGCTACATACACTGGTTGCTACCAGGTGCTACATACACTGGTTGTTACCAGGTGCTACATACACTGGTTGTTACCAGGTGCTACATACGCTGGTTGTTACAAGGTGCTACATACACTGGTTGCTACCAGGTGCTACATACACTGGTTGCTACCAGGTGCTGCATACACTGGTTGAAGCGTCACCTGGTGCTACATACACTGGTTGTAGCGTCACCTGGTGCTATATGCACTGGTTGCTACCAAGTGCTACATACACTGGTTGCTACCAGGTGCTACATACATTGGTTGCTACCAGGTGCTACATACACTGGTTGTTACCAGGTGCTACATACACTGGTTGCTACCAGGTGCTACATACACTGGTTGCTACCAGGTGCTACATAATGGTTGTTCAGGTGCTACTACTGGTTGCTACCAGGTGCTACATACACTGGTTGCTACCAGGTGCT
>WNWK01010634.1:0-55000 GCA_009830355.1 Cherax destructor | reverse complement strand
GTGCTACGTACACTGGTTGTAGCGTCACCTGGTGCTACGCACACGTGTTGTAGCGTCACCTGGTGCTACGTACACTTGTTGTAGCGTCACCTGGTGCTACGTACACTTGTTGTAGCGTCACCGGGTGCTACGCACACTGGTTGTAGCGTCACCTGGTGCTACGTACACTGGTTGTAGCGTCACCTGATGCTACGTACACTGGTTGTAGCGTCACCTGGTGCTACGTACACTGGTTGTAGCGTCACCTGGTGCTACGTACACTTGTTGTAGCGTCACCTGGTGCTACGTACACTTGTTGTAACGTCACCTGGTGCTACGTACACTGGTTGTAGCGTCACCTGGTGCTACGTACGCTGGTTGTAGCGTCACCTGGTGCTACGTACACTGGTTGTAGCGTCACCTGGTGCTACGTACACTTGTTGTAGCGTCACCTGGTGCTACGTACACTGGTTGTAGCGTCACCTGGTGCTACGTACACTGGTTGTAGCGTCACCTGGTGCTACGTACACTTGTTGTAGCGTCACCTGGTGCTACGTACACTTGTTGTAGCGTCACCGGGTGCTACGCACACTGGTTGTAGCGTCACCTGGTGCTACGTACACTGGTTGTAGCGTCACCTGGTGCTACGTACACTGGTTGTAGCGTCACTTGGTGCTACGTACACTTGTTGTAGCGTCACCTGGTGCTACGTACACTTGTTGTAGCGTCACCTGGTGCTACGTACACTGTTGTAACGTCACCTGGTGCTACGTAAACTGGTTGTAGCGTCACCTGGTGCTACGTACACTGGTTGTAGCGTCACCTGTTGCTACGTACACTGGTTGTAGCGTCACCTGGTGCTACGTACACTGGTTGTAGCGTCACCTGGTGCTACGTACACTGGTTGTAGCATCACATTCCACTATCGTTCTCTTGCCCTACAAATTTAAGTGGATATAAACACGGAAGAGAGAGAATGGTCTGAAAATGACGCTTTAAAACCTGACCATACAGACACAGAACCATTTGTGCTAATGGAGGTGCACACAGGCACACGCACACACTCTGACACACACACGCATCTCTGGGACCCATGTTGGTGGATGTTTGGAGGTTTCTCTAGTTTTACACGTTTAAGTCATTCTTCGCACCTAGCGGCATCTGCTGTCAGAGTTATCTGGTTTCTGTGAGAGCAATAAGATTTGGGTTATGATCATTAGCTCTTTCCTGTAAATGTTCCCATGCGTTCTTTGATATTTCAACGTTACAGCTGATGGGTTCTACTTTCTCACATGTCGTAGTACAGGTTCATATGTAATACTGGTCCAAATGAAGCAGTGCCTCATATGTAGTACTTGTTCATACGTAGTTCTTGTTATAATGTAGTTCTGGTCCAAATGTAATACTGGTAGACATGTTGTTCTAGTCCATGTGTAGTTCTGGTCCAAATGTAATACTGGTCCACATGTAGTTCTGGTCCATATGTATTTATGTTCCATGTGTAGTTCTGCTCCACATGTAGTACTGGTCCATATGTAATTCTGGTCCTCATGTAGTTCTGTTCCATATATTGTATTAGTCCACAAGTAGTATTGGTCCATATGTAGTCCTAGTCAATATGTATTACTGGTCCATATGTAGTACTGGTCCATATGTAGTACTTGTCCATATGTAATTCTGGGCCACATGTTGTACTGGTCCATATGTAGCACCGGTTATATGTAGTACTAGTTCATATGTAGTCCTGGTCCACATGTAGTTCTGGTCCATATATTGTATTGGTCCACATGTAGTATTGGTCCATATGTAGCTCTGGTCCATATGTAGTACTGGTCCATATGTAGTACTTTTCCATATGTAATTCTGGTCTACGTGTAGTACTGGTACATATGTAGTACCGATCCATATGTAGTACTGGTCCATATGTGGTACAAGTCTGTGTACAACTGGTCTATATGTGGTACCGGTCTTCATGTAGTACTGGTCCATATGTGGTACCAGTCTTCATGTAGTACTGGTCCATATGTGGTACCGGTCTTCATGTAGTACTGGTCCATATGTGGTACCAGTCTACATGTAGTACTGGTCCATATGTGGTGCCAGTCTACATGTAGTACTGGTCCATATGTGGTACCAGTCTACATATAGTACTGGTCCATATGTGGTACTGGTCTACATGCAGTACTGGTCTACATGTGGTACCGGTCTACATGTAGTACTGGTCAATATGTGGTACTGGTCTACATGTAGTACTGGTCCATATGTGGTACCGGTCTACATGTAGTACTGGTCCATATGTGGTACCAGTCTACATGTAGTACTGGTGCATATGTGGTACCGGTCTACATGTAGTACTTTTCCATATGTGGCACTGGTCTAATGTAGTACTGGTCCATATGTTGTACCGGTCTTCATGTAGTACTGGTCCATATGTGGCACCGGTCTACATGTAGTACTTTTCCATATGTGGCACTGGTCTAATGTAGTACTGGTCCATATGTGGCACCTGTCTACATGTAGTACTGGTATATGTGTGGCACCGGTCTACATGTAGTACTGGTCCATATGTGGCACCGGTTTACATGTAGTACTGGGCCACATGTGGCACCGGTCTACATGTAGTACTGGTCCACATGTGGCACCGGTCTGCATGTAGTTCTGGTCCATATGTGGCACCGGTCTACATGTAGTACTGGTCCACATGTGGCACCGGTCTACATGTAGTACTGGTCCACATGTGGCACCGGTCTACATGTAGTACTTGTCCATATGTGGTACCGGTCTACATGTAGTACTGGTCCACATGTGGCACCTGTCTACATGTAGTACTGGTCCACATGTGGCAACGGTCTACATGTAGTACTGGTCCACATGTGGCACCAGTCTACATGTAGTACTGGTCCATATGTGGCACCGGTCTACATATTGTACTATTCCACATGTGGCACCGGTCTACATGTAGTACTGGTCCACATGTGGCAACGGTCTACATGTAGTACTGGTCCAAATGTGGCACCGGTCTACATGTAGTACTGGTTCATGTGTCACTGGTCTACATGTAGTACTGGTACACATGTGGTACCGGTCTACATGTAGTACTGGTCCACATGTGGTACCAGTCTACATATAGTACTGGTCCACATGTGGCACCGGTCTACATGTAGTACTGGTTCATGTGTCACTGGTCTACATGTAGTACTGGTCCATATGTGGCACTGGTCTACATGTAGTACTGGTCCATGTGGCACTGGTCTACATGTAGTACTGGTCCACATGTGGCAACGGTCTACATGTAGTACTGGTACACATGTGGTACCGGTCTACATGTAGTACTGGTCCACATGTGGTACCAGTCTACATGTAGTACTGGTCCACATGTGGCACCGGTCTACATGTAGTACTTGTCCATGTGGCACTGGTCTACATGTAGTACTGGTCCATATGTGGCACTGGTCTACATGTAGTACTGGTCCATGTGGCACTGGTCTACATGTAGTAATTTTCCATGTGGCACTGGTCTACATGTAGTACTGGTCCATGTGGCACTGGTCTACATGTAGTACTGGTCCATGTGGCACTGGTCTACATGTAGTACTGGCCCATGTGGCACTGGTCTACATGTAGTACTGGTCCATGTGGCACTGGTCTACATGTAGTACTGGTCCATGTGGCACTGGTCTACATGTAGTACTGGTCCATGTGGTACTGGTCTACATGTAGTACTGGTCCATGTGGCACTGGTCTACATGTACTACTAGTCCATGTGGCACTGGTCTACATGTAGTACTGGTCCATGTGGCACAGGTCTACATGTAGCACTGGTCCATGTGGCACTGGTCTACATGTAGTACTGGTCCATGTGGCACTGGTCTACATGTAGTACTGGTCCATGTGGCACTGGTCTACATGTAGTACTGGTCCATGTGGCACTGGTCTACATGTAGTACTGGTCCATGTGGCACTGGTCTACATGTAGTACTGGTCCATGTGGCACTGGTCTACATGTGGCACTGGTCTACATGTAGTTCTGGGTGGAACAAAATTTCGTCAATCGTCTGAGGAATTAATCTTACTTGGTATAATGTAGAATTTACAGAGCAGGTGTTCTTGATTGGGCGTCGAGCCTCTGGTACCAACAAGGTCATCAAGGCCATTGTTCAGCACTACCATCAAGGCCACTGTTCATCACTACCATCAAAGCCACTGTTCATCACTACCATCAAGGCCACTGTTCATCACTACCATCAAGGCCACTGTTCAGCACTACGATCAAGGCCACTGTTCAGCACTATCATCAAGGCCACTGTTCATCACTACCATCAAGGCCACTGTTCATCACTATCATCAAGGCCACTGTTCATCACTACCATCAAGGCCACTGTTCATCACTACCATCAAGGCCACTGTTAATCACTATCATCAAGGCCAGTGTTCATCACTATCATCAAGGCCACAGTTCATCACTACCATCAAGGCCACTGTTCATCACTATCATCAAGGCCACTGTTCATCACTACCATCAAGGCCACTGTTCATCACTACCATCAAGGCCACTGTTCATCACTATCATCAAGGCCACTGTTCAACACTATCATCAAGGCCACTGTTCATCACTACCATCAAGGCCACTGTTCATCACTACCATCAAGGCCAATGTTCATCACTACCATCAAGGCCACTGTTCATCACTATCATCAAGGCCAGTGTTCATCACTCTCATCAAATCCACAGTTCATCACTACCATCAATGCCACTGTTCATCACTACCATCAAGGCCACTGTTCATCACTACCATCAAGGCCACTGTTCATCACTACCATCAAGGCCACTGTTCATCACTATCATCAAGGCCAGTGTTCACACTATCATCGTAACCTGTCATCACTACCATCAAGGCCACTGTTCATCACTATCATCAAGGCCACTGTTCATGCACTATCATCAAGGCACTGTTCATCACTACCATCAGGCACTGTTCATCACTATCCATCAAGGCCACTGTTCATCACTACCATCAATGGCTACTGTTCACACTATCCATCAAGGCCACTGTTCATCACTACCATCAAGCCACTGCTTCATCACTCCATCAAGGCACTGTTCATCACTACATCAAGGCACTGTTCATCACTACATCAGGCAGTGTTCATCACTATCATCAAGGCCACAGTTCATCACTACCATCAAGGCCACTGTTCATCACTATCATCAAGGCCACTGTTCATCACTATCATCAAGGCCACTGTTCATCACTACCATCAAGGCCACTGTTCAGCACTATCATCAAGGCCACTGTTCATCACTACCATCAAGGCCACTGTTCATCACTCCATCAAGGCCACTGTTCATCACTATCATCAAGGCCACGTTCATCACTACCATCAAGGCCCTGTTCATCACTATCATCAAGGCCACTGTTCATCACTACATCAAGGCCACTGTTCATCACTACCATCAAGGCCACTGTTCATCACTACCATCAAGGCCACTGTTCATCACTACCATCAAGGCCACTGTTCATCACTACCATCAAGGCCACTGTTCATCACTATCATCAAGGCCACTGTTCATCACTACCATCAAGGCCACTGTTCATCACTATCATCAAGGCCACTGTTCATCACTACCATCAATGCCACTGTTCATCACTACCATCAAGGCCACTGTTCATCACTACCATCAAGGCCACTGTTCATCACTATCATCAAGGCCACTGTTCATCACTATCATCAAGGCCACTGTTCATCACTACCATCAAGGCCACTGTTCATCACTACATCAAGGCCACTGTTCACACTATCATCAAGGCCACTGTTCATCACTACCATCAAGGCCACTGTTCAGCACTATCATCAAGGCCACTGTTCATCACTACCATCAAGGCCACTGTTCATCACTACCGTCAAGGCCACTGTTCATCAATATCATCAAAGCCACAGTTCATCACTACCATCAAGGCCCCTGTTCATCACTATCATCAAGGCCAGTGTTCATCACTATCATCAAGGCCACAGTTCATCACTACCATCAAGGCCACTGTTCATCACTATCATCAAGGCCACTGTTCATCACTATCATCAAGGCCACTGTTCATCACTACATCAAGGCCACTGTTCATCACTATCATCAAGGCCACTGTTCATCACTACCATCAAGGCCACTGTTCATCACTACCATCAAGGCCACTGTTCATCACTACATCAAGGCCACGTTCATCACTACCATCAAGGCCACTGTTCATCACTATCATCAAGGCCAGTGTTCATCACTATCATCAAGGCCACTGTTCACACTACCATCAAGGCCACTGTTCATCACTACATCAAGGCCACTGTTCATCACTATCATCAAGGCCACTGTTCATCACTACCATCAAGGCCACTGTTATCACTTCATCAAGGCCACTGTTCATCACTACCATCAAGGCCACTGTTCATCACTACCTTCAAGGCCACTGTTCATCACTATCATCAAGGCCACTGTTCATCACTACCATCAAGGCCACTGTTCATCACTACCATCAAGGCCACTTTCATCACTACCATCAAGGCCACTGTTCATCACTACCATCAAGGCACTGTTCATCACTACATCAAGGCCACTGTTCATCACTACCATCAAGCCACTGTTCATCACTACCATCAAGGCCACTGTTCATCACTACCATCAAGGCCACTGTTCATCACTACCATCAAGGCCACTGTTCATCACTATCATCAAGGCCATGTTCATCACTACATCAAGGCCACTGTTCATCACTACCATCAAGGCCACTGTTCATCACTACCATCAAGGCCACTGTTCATCACTACATCAAGGCCACTGTTCATCACTACCATCAAGGCCACTGTTCATCACTACATCAAGGCCACTGTTCATCACTACTATCAAGGCCACTGTTCAGCACTATCATCAAGGCCACTGTTCATCACTACCATCAAGCCACTGTTCATCACTATCATCAAGGCCACTGTTCATCACTACCATCAAGGCCACTGTTCATCACTACATCAAGGCCATGTTCATCACTATCATCAAGGCCACAGTTCATCACTACCATCAAGGCCACTGTTCATCACTATCATCAAGGCCACTGTTCACACTATCATCAAGGCCACTGTTCATCACTACCATCAAGGCCACTGTTCACACTATCATCAAGGCCACTGTTCATCACTACCATCAAGGCCACTGTTCATCACTACTCAAGGCCACTGTTCATCATATCATCAAAGCCACAGTTCATCACTACCATCAAGGCCCTGTTCATCACTACATCAAGGCCATGTTCATCACTATCACAGGCCACAGTTCATCACTACCATCAAGGCCACTGTTCATCACTATCATCAATGCCACTGTTCATCACTTCCATCAAGGCCACTGTTCATCACTACTATCAAGGCCACTGTTCATCACTACCATCAAGGCCACTGTTCATCACTACCGTCAAGGCCACTGTTCATCACTATCATCAAGGCCACAGTTCATCACTACCATCAAGGCCACTGTTCATCACTATCATCAAGGCCAGTGTTCATCACTATCATCAAGGCCACTGTTCAGCACTACCATCAAGGCCACTGTTCATCACTACCATCAAGGCCACTGTTCATCACTATCATCAAGGCCACTGTTCATCACTACCATCAAGGCCACTGTTTATTACTTTCATCAAGGCCATTGTTCATCACTACCGTCAAGGCCACTGTTCATCACTACCATCAAGGCCACTGTTCATCACTACCATCAAGGCCACTGTTCATCACTACTCATCAAGGCCACTGTTCATCACTACCATCAAGGCCACTTTTCATCACTACCATCAAGGCCACTGTTCATCACTACCATCAAGCCACTGTTCATCACTACCATCAAGGCCACTGTTCATCACTACCATCAAGCCACTTTCATCACTACATCAAGGCCACTGTTCATCACTACCATCAAGGCCACTGTTCATCACTACCATCAAGGCCACTGTTCATCACTACCATCAAGGCCACTGTTCATCACTACCATCAAGGCCACTGTTCATCACTACCATCAAGCCACTGTTCATCACTACATCAAGGCCACTGTTCATCACTACCATCAAGGCCACTGTTCATCACTACCATCAAGGCCACTGTTCATCACTACCATCAAGGCCACTGTTCATCACTACCATCAAGGCCACTGTTCATCACTACCATCAAGGCTACTGTTCATCACTACCATCAAGGCCACTGTTCATCACTACCATCAAGGCCACTGTTCATCACTATCATCAAGGCCACTGTTCATCACTACCATCAAGGCCACTGTTCATCACTACCATCAAGGCCACTGTTCATCACTACCATCAAGGCCACTGTTCATCACTACCACCACTGCTGAAAAATAAATTTAACCCAAATACTGGCGAACTGCCCATTAAAATGATCTCTTAGTGTATTTATCTTGAGCTACGCAAAAAACAGCGCTGTGAGGAAAATAATGAAATTGTAAGGTGTTTGATGGTTTCTCACATTATTAAGGAATAGTATAGCATGTCATGGATGTCAGCTATGGTCTGTATAAGTTGTATCATTTACTCGTAGAAATATATAATCATGTCAGAAATCAAGAAGGCGCTTGGAATTTCATTATTGTGTTTTTTACACTGTGGTTATTTTGTATTTCGTGATATTACCTGTCAGCTGTGATCTTAATGCATCGTACTGAGCTATGTAAATCCCTCCACCAGTATATACACAATTGCTCTCAGTGTACACACATTAAAAGATACATACTCGTGAGAATATACACAGTATGACACGCCTTACACCGTGTTTGCTTGTTATTTGTACAGTTATGTTTGTCATATATATATTTTGGTATAATAATATGAAAGACTGAATCAGTAATACATGCGTGAGTATTGACAATATTTTCATTAGCGTGATTACCAGTGAGAGGAAGACTGTGAGAGAGTGTAGTCAAGAGTATAATGTATTGAAGAAGATACCCATGTGTACCCCGGATTATAAAGGAGGGAGAGGGCAGCGGGAGGTACAATGGAGGCAGCCAGGTGAGGAGTGATGGAGGCAGCCAGGTGCAATACACCTGATCAGGTGAGGTACACCTGATTGTACCTTTCCTGGTATCCCTTCCCGCTGTTCTACTTTTAGTGATCAGTCTCTGGTATGGTACAGTGTCAAAGACCTTCGTACTGTCCAGGAATCTGCAGGCCACCCACCCTTCTTTTTCTTGCTTTATTTATGTCACCTTCTCAAAGAAATCCAGTAGGAAAGGACTTTGCAAAACAAGAGTCTATTGCTACGTTTCCATCTGTTGACTTTTATCTTGTTGAAATGTTTTCAAAATATAATCTGCTTCTGCAAGCTGTCTTTTTTTACTGTTGTCTGTGGATATGAGTGTCAGTAAATACCCGATATATAGAACCCGCAGTGTATAAAAACTCTAAGAGATAGAACATTCAGTGTATAACTGAGAGATAGAACCCGCAGTGTATAAACTCTGAGAGATAGAACACTCAGTGTATAACTGAGAGATAGAACCCACAGTGTATAAACTCTGAGAGATAGAACCCTCAGTGTATAACTGAGAGATAGAACCCACAGTGTATAAACTCTAAGAGATAGAACCCTCAGTGTATAACTGAGAGATAGAACCCACAGTGTATAAACTCTGAGAGATAGAACCCTCAGTGTATAACTGAGAGATAGAACCCTCAGTGTATAAACTCCGAGAGATAGAACCCTCAGTGAATAAACTCTGAGAGATATACCCTCGTATAAACTCACGAGATAAACTCAGGTATAATCTGGTGATATACGTGAGTGTTGAATGAAACTTGGTGTGTGAACTCTGTATACCGCTCAGGTCTTGACCAAAAAACACCGTCAGGTGCTTGACCAAGAAACACCGTTCAGGTCTTGACCAAAAAAACACCGTTCAGGTCTTGACCAAAAAAACACCGTTCAGGTCTTGACCAAAAAAAACACCGCTCAGGTCTTGACCAAAAAAACACCGTTCAGGTCTTGACCAAAAAAAACACCGCTCAGGTCTTGACCAAAAAAACACCGTTCAGGTCTTGACCAAAAACACCGCTCAGGTCTTGACCAAAAAACACCGCTCAGGTCTTGGACCAAACATCCAGTCTCAGGGTCTGCCGCTGGTGCGTACCAACTCACCTCAGTCTTAGGGTCGGCCGCTGGTGCTGACAAAAACACCGTCTCAGGGTCGGCTGGTGGTACTAATCATCAGTCTAGGTCGGCCGTGGTGCGTACTAACTCATCAGTCTCAGGGTCGGCCGTGGTGCGTACTAACTCATCAGTCTCAGGGTCGGCCCTGGTGCGTACTAACTCATCAGTCTCAGGGTCGGCCGTGGTGCGTACTAACTCATCAGTCTCAGGGTCGGCCGTGGTGCGTACTAACTCATCAGTCTCAGGGTCAACCGTGGTGCGTACTAACTCATCAGTCTCAGGGTCGGCCGTGGTGCGTACTAACTCATCAGTCTCAGGGTCGGCCGTGGTGCGTACTAACTCATCAGTCTCAGGGTCAGCCGTGGTGCGTACTAACTCATCAGTCTTAGGGTCGGCCGTGGTGCGTACTAACTCATCAGTCTCAGGGTCAACCGTGGTGCGTACTAACTCATCAGTCTTAGGGTCGGCCGTGGTGCGTACTAACTCATCAGTCTTAGGGTCGGCCGTGGTGCGTACTAACTCATCAGTCTCAGGGTCGGCCGTGTGCGTACTAACTCATCAGTCTCAGGGTCGGCCGTGGTGCGTACTAACTCATCAGTCTTAGGGTCGGCCGTGGTGCGTACTAACTCATCAGTCTTAGGGTCGGCCGTGGTGCGTACTAACTCATCAGTCTTAGGGTCGGCCGTGGTGCGTACTAACTCATCAGTCTTAGGGTCGGCCGTGGTGCGTACTAACTCATCAGTCTCAGGGTCGGCCGTGGTGCGTACTAACTCATCAGTCTCAGGGTCGGCCGTGGTGCGTACTAACTCATCAGTCTTAGGGTCGGCCGTGGTCGTTACTAACTCGTCTTGTCGCGTGGTGCGTATAACTCAGTCTTAGGGTCACCTGGTGCGTATCTCATCTCAGTCGCGTGGTGCGTTAATCATCGTCGGCCGTGGTGCGTCTAATCTCGCAGGTCGGCCTGGGCGTACTAACTCATCAGTCTTAGCGCGGGTCTAATCTCGTCTGGTGCGTCTAACTCACAGTCTAGGGTCGGCCGTGGTGCGTCTACTCATCAGTCTTAGGTCGGCCGTGGTGCGTGCTAACTCATCAGTCTAGGTCGGCCGTGGTGCGTAACTCATCAGTCTTAGGGTCGGCCGTGGTGCGTCTAAATCATCGTCTTAGGGTCGCCGTGGTGCGTCTAACTCTCGTCTAGGGTCGCAGTGGTGCGTCTAACTCATCAGTCTTAGGGTCAACCGTGGTGCGTACTAACTCATCAGTCTCAGGGTCGGCCGTGGTGCGTACTAACTCATCAGTCTTAGGGTCGGCCGTGGTGCGTACTAATCATCAGTCTCAGGGTCGGCCGTGGTGCGTACTAACTCATCAGTCTTAGGTCGGCCGTGGTGCGTACTAACTCATCAGTCTTAGGGTCGGCCGTGGTGCGTACTAACTCATCAGTCTCAGGGTCGGCCGTGGTGCGTACTAACTCATCAGTCTCAGGGTCGGCCGTGGTGCGTATAATCTCGTCTTAGGGTCGGCCGTGGTGCGTACTAACTCATCAGTCTTAGGGTCACCGTGGTGCGTACTAACTCATCAGTCTTAGGGTCGGCCGTGGTGCGTACTAACTCATCAGTCTCAGGGTCGGCCGTGGTGCGTACTAACTCATCAGTCTTAGGGTCGGCCGTGGTGCGTACTAACTCATCAGTCTCAAGTGGCCGTGGTGCGTACTAACTCATCAGTCTCAGGGTCGGCCGTGGTGCGTCTAACTCATCGTCTTAGGGTCGGCCGTGGTGCGTACTAACTCATCAGTCTTAGGGTCGGCCGTGGTGCGTACTAACTCATCAGTCTAGGGTCAGCCGTGGTGCGTACTAACTCATCAGTCTTAGGGTCGGCCGTGGTGCGTACTAACTCATCAGTCTCAGGGTCGGCCGTGGTGCGTACTAACTCATCAGTCTCAGGGTCGGCCGTGGTGCGTACTAACTCATCAGTCTTAGGGTCGGCCGTGGTGCGTACTAACTCATCAGTCTTAGGTCGGTTGTGGTGCGTACTAACTCATCAGTCTAGGGTCGGCCGTGGTGCGTACTAACTCATCAGTCTTAGGTCGGCCGTGGTGCGTACTAACTCATCAGTCTGGGTCGGCCGTGGTGCGTACTAACTCATCAGTCTTAGGGTCGGCCGTGGTGCGTACTAACTCATCAGTCTCAGGGTCGGCCGTGGTGCGTCTAACTCATCAGTCTCAGGGTCGGCCGTGGTGCGTACTAATCATCAGTCTAGGGTCGGCCGTGGTGCGTACTAACTCATCAGTCTCAGGGTCGGCCGTGGTGCGTACTAACTCCATCGGTCTCAGGGTCGGCCGTGGTGCGTATACTCATCAGTCTCAGGGTCGGCCGTGGTGCGTGCTAACTCATCATCTAGGTCGGCCGTGGTGCGTACTAACTCATCAGTCTTAGGGTCGGCCGTGGTGCGTACTAACTCATCAGTCTTAGGGTCGGCCGTGGTGCGTACTAACTCATCAGTCTCAGGGTGGCCGTGGTGCGTACTAACTCATCAGTCTTAGGGTCGGCCGTGGTGCGTACTAACTCATCAGTCTCAGGGTCGGCCGTGGTGCGTACTAACTCATCAGTCTCAGGGTCGGCCGTGGTGCGTACTAACTCATCAGTCTCAGGGTCGGCCGTGGTGCGTACTAACTCATCAGTCTCAGGGTCGGCCGTGGTGCGTACTAACTCATCAGTCTTAGGGTCGGCCGTGGTGCGTACTAACTCATCAGTCTCAGGGTCGGCCGTGGTGCGTACTTCAGATAATACATAAGTTTAGAAGAGCGAGTTTTTTTACAAATTACTTTCGATAATTAATAGTTGGTTAATTTATTTTTAAAACGAAAACGATATGGTCTATTGCAGATTTACTGGTTGTCGTGATAAGTCAAATCATGAGACACATTTAACGTATTACAGAGGAAGACGAGAGTGGTTGTCGCGTCTGCCACAAAATGATAACTTTTATAACTTCTGTTAAATTCTGTTTTTATTATTTTTTTAAATATTAATATTTGATGTTAAATAAAGACCTCCGAAAACTTATCTTTGCCATGACAAGGACATTATCACTGATGATCCTGGATTTTTTTTTCTCTCTAACCCATCATCGTCCCACAAACATTCGTTCTTATACGCTTCTAAACCATGTTATAACTTATACGCTTCTAAACCACGTTATAACTTCAGGTCTTGAGATACGTAGAGACTAGATTAAAATAAATAGTACCAAGTAGTTGACACTATCTGGCTACGTTATACTGGGAACTTGCCTTAACATCTTCTGATCAAATAACTTCAGTCACGTCCTTGGAACTTCACCACTATTCAATTACAACTTAGTCTTCATACATCTTTCATTAGCTTCAAACTCAGCGTCAGGTTAAGTTAGGTAAGGTTCGTCAGGAAACAGTACAAGTGTTTCCTGACACGGGTCTTATTCAGATGATTACCCACAGCTGGAGCTTTTGGTCATCTGACCGAGGCCTTTAGCTGGCTTTCCGGTCCACCCCTTTAAAAATTATGGTTATAGTTATAACCATTCTTTATGACTATAATTCAGCGTCATCTTCTCTTCTTCTTGATGCCCCGGTACTCTCCCGGTCCGGATCTTTTCCAGATGGTGACCCTGCCTTGGCTCCCTGTCATGGGAGTGCCTGAGACCTATGTCTCACATGGGAGGAGGTACAAGTACCTCCTCATCTTCTGGGACCAACTGTCCCCAGGCCCAGCCTCCTTCTCCGCCCGTCTTTTAACGCACATGAAATTTTGTTTACAAGTTCTATGTAACGAATACTGCCCGGTGACAAGTGAAACCATGACGTCTGTGTAAACACTATATACACATACCACGTATGTAGGCAACTAAATGTGTGTGTGTGTGTGTATCCCTCACCTATATGTGGTTGCAGGGGTCGAGTCACAGTTCCTGTGTGTGTGTTCTGAAAATGAAACTTATAATAGTATAACTAACTACATTTCCGATAATAGCAACGATAATCATCTAAATCCGAGTAAATGTGGATAATTTGTCTAACTTGTTTAGCACGTGTTCTGTTCTCGCTGTTAGTCTTCCTCAATCTTAATTGGTAAAGTTTACCAATCATTTCTTACAAAGAAAATGATTAACATTCATCAGAGAAAACGGTACAGTGCCAGCCAAGCTTCATGGCCCAGGCTAAAAAAAATCTACTCTCAGGTATTAATATTTAAGGTGCTTGTTTTTTGGGGTCATTATTCAGCACGCTTCAAAGACCTGTGTCTACAGCTCTACATAATTAAGAAAATAATAACAAAGTAGCACTGCAGTGACCTACCTCGAGCAGACACCTCCTAAAACCTTACATACGCTTCCCACACATACTATTTTTGTCTACAGTATTATTGAAACTACCGGAAGTGTAACTTCCATCACACTAAGAAATGGTTATAATAATTAGCTTTTAAAGGGGTGGACCTGTAAGCCAGCGGAAGGCCTCGGTCAGAGGCCTTCCGCTGGCTTACCCGCGTCAGGAAACACTTGTCCTGTTTCCTGACGAACTTAAACCTTCCGTCACGGTACTTGGTAAATTGTTCCACTCGTCTATATATCTGTTACGAAATCAGAACTTACCTATATATCCTGTCTAAATCGAAATTTATCCTGATGAAATGTATTGTTTAGAGTTATTCCGTCATCTCTCCTGTCATTCTGCGTCTTTTAAGAACCTTCAAACTTCATTCTGCGTCTTTTAAGAACCTTCAAACTTCATTCTGCGTCTTTCAAGAATCTTCAGACTTCATTCTGCGTCTTTCAAGAATCTTCACACTTCATTCTGCGTCTTTCAAGAATCTTCAGACTTCATTCTGCGTCTTTCAAGAATCTTCAGACTCATTCTGCGTCTTTCAAGAATCTTCAGACTTCATTCTGCGTCTTTCAAGAATCTTCAGACTTCATTCTGCGTCTTTCAAGAATCTTCAGACTTCATTCTGCGTCTTTCAAGAATCTTCAGACTTCATTCTGCGTCTTTCAAGAATCTTCAGACTTCATTCTGCGTCTTTCAAGAATCTTCAGACTTCATTCTGCGTCTTTCAAGAATCTTCAAACTTCATTCTGCGTCTTTTAAGAACCTTTAAACTTTATTCTGCGTCTTTCAAGAATCTTCAGACTTCATTCTGCGTCTTTCAAGAATCTTCAGACTTCATTCTGCGTCTTTCAAGAACCTTCAAACTTCATTCTGCGTCTTTCAAGAATCTTCAGACTTCATTCTGCGTCTTTCAAGAATCTTCAAACTTCATTCTGCGTCTTTCAAGAATCTTCAGACTTCATTCTGCGTCTTTCAAGAATCTTCAAACTTCATTCTGCGTCTTTCAAGAATCTTCAGACTTCATTCTGCGTCTTTCAAGAATCTTCAAACTTCATTCTGCGTCTTTCAAGAATCTTCAAACTTCATTCTGCGTCTTTCAAGAATCTTCAAACTTCATTCTGCGTCTTTCAAGAATCTTCAGACTTCATTCTGCGTCTTTCAAGAATCTTCAGACTTCATTCTGCGTCTTTCAAGAATCTTCAGACTTCATTCTGCGTCTTTCAAGAATCTTCAGACTTCATTCTGCGTCTTTCAAGAATCTTCAGACTTCATTCATTCTTGCGAGATTCCTTAAACAGCGGATTTGTTTTTGTCGTCGCTGTCGGCATGTTGCTGAGTCATTCATGTTCATTCTGTAGTATGGAGACCAGAACTGAGATGCATCATCCAAATGAGGATTTACTAATAATGTGTAGAACTGTAGAACAACCTTGAGCAGATTCGTGATATATATAAATCGTGATATAAATTCAAATAGTGTATTAACCTGATTAAGGAGGCTTGAGCACTGTTCTCCAAGTCTGGTTTTTTTTTACTATACCTCCCAAAACCTTGTCACGTTCTATGTGGTCAGGTTCTGCATAATTTGGATTATAAGTGGCAGGGTTGTTGTCATTCCCAAGGATTAGAACTTTGCACTTCTCCAAGTTGCACTTCCTCTACCACTGTCTTGTTCATTCTGAAGTTCAGTGGTATCTTCCTCTGAATTTATCTGTAGACTTTTTTTACGATTTATTCACGTCACTTTGTTTTTATTCCCTCATAATTAATACGTTTAGAATTATTGGATTAAGTGATAACTGGAGAATGTTTCTTCTGGTCGGGCACAAACTTTCAACGTTAGTGCCTGTGGAGCCTCTAGTCAGCACTACCGTCACTGCTGTGTGAGGGTGACATGCAGCCTTACTGACCCTCGTGTAGTCGATGCTTCAAGAGGTTTAAATTCAATCCACTACACGAGGGTCAATAAGGATTCACGTCATCATTTTGTTCATGCGGAAGCGCTAAACCAGTATAGGTCAAGCTGCTACATGTTCCATGAAAAGTGAGAAACAATTGTGAGAGATAAAGCAAAGACAGGAGAAAGAGACGTGCACTTTTCTCAGAAACAAGTCTAAATCAACCCCCATCCTCTTCAAGCGTTACTTTCTGAACGTTTTCTGCTAAGACAGGACAAGCATAGCTGAGGGAGTCTGCACTCCTCATATATATATATATATATATATATATATATATATATATATATATATATATATATATATATATATATATATATATATATATATATATATATATATATATATATATATATACATAATATATTACTAATATATATATATAGACAAATAGTATCGTCATGCCAAACTGAGCAGTTTCGGAGCGACAACCATTAAGGAGAACAAATAGTTCAGTTATTTACATGCCATTTGGGGCTTTACCCTGAGCCTTCCCTAGCATCCATACCTGACTACCTACCAGGGACCTGCCTTCCCTAGCGTCCATACCTGACTACCTACCAGGGACCTGCCTTCCCTAGCGTCCATACCTGACTACCTACCAGGGACCTGCCTTCCCTAGCGTCCATACCTGACTACCTATCAGGGACCTGCCTTCCCTAGCGCCCATACCTGACTACCTACGAGGGACCTGCCTTCCCTTGCGCACATACCTGACTATCTACCAGGGATTTGCCTTCTCTAGCGTCCATACCTGACTACCTACGATGAAGCTGCATTTCCTGGCGTCCATACCTGACTACCTAACAGGAACCTGCCTTCCCTAGCGTCCATGACTGACTACCTACCAGGGACCTGCCTTCCCTAGCGTCCATACCTGACTACCTACCAGGGACCTACGTTCCCTAGCGTCCATACCTGACTACCTACCAGGGACCTGCCTTCCCTAGCGTCCATACCTGACTACCTACCAGGGACCTGCCTTCCTAGCGTCCATACCTGACTACCTACCAGGGACCTGCCTTCCCTAGCGTCCATACCTGACTACCTACCAGGGACCTGCCTTCCCTAGCGTCCATACCTGACTACCTACCAGGGACCTGCCTTCCTGCGTCCATACCTGACTACCTACCAGGGACCTGCCTTCCCTAGCGTCCATACCTGACTACCTACCAGGACCTGCCTTCCCTAGCGTCCATACCTGACTACCTACCAGGGACCTGCCTTCCCTAGCGCCATACCTGACTACCTACCAGGGACCTGCCTTCCCTAGCGTCCATACCTGACTACCTACCAGGGACCTGCCTTCCTAGCGTCCATACCTGACTACCTACCAGGGACCTGCCTTCCCTAGCGTCCATACCTGACTACCTACCAGGGACCTGCCTTCCCTAGCGTCCATACCTGACTACCTACCAGGGATGCCTTCCTAGCGTCCATACCTGACTACCTACCAGGGACCTGCCTTCCTAGCGTCCATACCTGACTACCTACCAAGGGACCTGCCTTCCTAGCGTCCATACCTGACTACCTACAGGGACCTTGCCTTCCCTAGCGTCCATACCTGACTACCTCAGGATCTTCGCGTCCATACCTGATACCTACCAGGGATCTGCCTTCTAGCGTCCATACCTGACTACCTACAAGGGACCTGACCTTCCCTGGCGTCCATACCTGACTACCTACAGGACTGCCTTCCTAGCGCATACCTGACTATCCTACCAGGGACCTGCCTTCCTAGCGTCCATACCTGACTACCTACCAGGGACCTCCCTTCACTAGCGTCCATACCTGACTACCTACCAGGGACCTCTTCACTAGCGTCCATACCTGACTACCTACAGGGACCTGCCTTCCCTAGCGTCCATACTGACTACCTACAGGACCTGCCTTCCTAGCGTCCATACTGACTACCTACCAGGGACCTGCCTTCCTAGCGTCCATACCTGACTACCTACCAGGGACCTGCCTTCCCTAGCGTCCATACCTGACTACCTACCAGGGACCTGCCTTCCCTAGCGTCCATACCTGACTACCTACCAGGGACCTGCCTTCCCTAGCGTCCATACCTGACTACCTACCAGGGACCTGCCTTCCTGCGTCCACGACTCCTACGGATCCTCCTAGCGCATACCTGACTACCCTCCAGGGACCTGCCTTCCCTTGCGCACATACCTGACTATCTACCAGGGATTTGCCTTCCCTAGCGTCCATACCTGACTACCTACCAGGGACCTGCCTTCCCTAGCGTCCATAACTGACTACCTACCAGGGACCTGCCTTCCCTAGCGCCCATACCTGACTACCTACCAGGGACCTTCCTTCCCAAGCGTCCATACCTGACTACCTACCAGGGACCTGACTTCTCTGGCGTCCATACCTGACTACCTACCAGGGACCTGCCTTCTTTAGCGTCCATACCTAACAACCTACAAGGGACCTGACTTCCCTGGCGCCCATACCTGACTACCTACGAGGGACCTGCCTTCCCTTGCGCACATACCTGACTATCTACCAGGGATTTGCCTCCCCTAGCGTCCATACCTGACTACCTAAGAGGGAGCTACCTTCCCTGGCGTCCATACCTGACTACCTAACAGGAACCTGACTTCCCTAACTTCCATACCTGACTACCTACCAGGGACCTGCCTTCCCTAGCGTCCATACCTGATTACCTACCAGGGACCTGCCTTCCCTAGCGTCCATACCTGACTACCTATCAGGGACCTGCCTTCCCTAGCGCCCATACCTGACTACCCTCCAGGGACCTGCCTTCCCTTGCGCACATACCTGACTATCTACCAGGGATTTGCCTTCCCTAGCGTCCATACCTGACTACCTACGAGGGAGCTGCCTTCCCTGGCGACCATACCTGACTACCTACCAAGGATCTGCCTTCCCTGGCGTCCATACCTGACTACCTACCAGGGACTTGCCTTCCCTGGTGTCCATACCTGACTACCTACCAGGGACCTGCCTTCCCTGGCGTCCATACCTGACTACCTACCCAGGACCTGCCTTCCCTAGCGTCCATACCTGACTACCTACCAGGGACCTGCCTTAAATGGTGTCCATACCTGACTACCTACAAGGGACGTGTCTTCAGTAGCGTCCATACCTGACTACCTACCAGGGACTTGCCTTCCATAGCGTCCAAACCTGACTACCTACGAGGGACCTGCCTTCCCTAGCGTCCATACCTGACTATCTACAAGGGACCTGCCTTCCATGATGTCCATAACTGACTACCTAACAGGAAAATGCCTTCCTTCCCTAACGTCCATACCTGACTACCTACCAGGGACCTGCCTTCCCTAGCGTCCATACCTGATTACCTACCAGGGACCTGCCTTCCCTAGCGTCCATACCTGACTACCTATCAGGGACCTGCCTTCCCTAGCGCCCATACCTGACTACCTACCAGGGACCTGCCTTCCCAAGCGTCCATATCTGACTACTTACCAGGGACCTGCCTTCTCTGGCATCCATACCTGACTACTGTTATGGGGTATTATGGACTTGTTATATAAACGGTCCAACGGTTGCCTGAGTGGTCCAGTGTATCTCCTCCATGTACTATAGCAGTTCCTCCTTATAAGGTTGGAGGATCTGTATGGAGTGAGGTCCTCGGAAGATGGGGGTACGTACCTGACCATTTTAAGGATTTTGAGGTGTTGACTGGAGAGTCTCACTTTTTGGTTCGGCCACCAGGTAAGAGACACCTTGACATGTTTTTTGTGAAGTTTCTGCCTGGGGTATACCTGACTGCTCTGGGTTTGTCTCTACTCTCATCTCCTGATCAGTAAGATGCCATCCTGGAGTACCAGTTGCCAGCTGGATTTACCAAAGCGGAGGCACAGGCCTGTCGGTGCTGGCTTTCACAGTGGGCTTTGTGTGTAGTCCTTGCATTGTAAAAATGTATTATGTTAGTAACCACTAAAGTAGTTAATGGTTACACCCTTCAGTATGTGGATGTGGTTGAACTGTTTTTCTAATAATCTCTGCACTCTGTTCTAGTATTGTTCCATTCACGGGTTTTGTATGGTGTATGGTAAGGGCGAAATTGCATGTTTATTCTGGGAAGGTTCAGTGAAGCCATGAGATTTGTAGATTGCCATGTTGTATGTCACCTTGTTGTATAACTGTACAGTGAAGAGTAATTATGGTGCTGGGGTATATGTAAAACCTCTAGTAGTGTTACTACCACCTTTAGGCTAAGACCTTATTTTTCCCTAGCCGTATCCTGCGGGACACTGCTAGCTTTTGTGAGACTCCGTCTTTATAAGACTCCCTCTGGAGGTGGGGGTGTTATGGGGTATTATGGACTTGTTATGGGGGCTATGGAGCCCAGCATGTATTGTAGTAATTAAATAACATGAATACCTAATTATATTGAATTATTCAGAATTTGCTATGAGGTCTTAGGTCAGGCCACCCTAAAGACTTAAAAGAGCTGATTAAACTGATTTTCTCAATATAATAGGTTATATAAAATATAAATGCACATTTTTATTAAGTACTAGTTAATAGTTGCATGTCTCATTGTAATAACATAAGATATATTGAGAGTACATGTGGAGATGTGCAAAGTGATGTGTTCTTGTTTGAGGGGGAGGAGCTTAGAGAGACTGTTGTTTTTCCCACAATCCCTTGCTGGAAAAAATATGGCTGCTGGAGTGAGCTGGTGTTGCTGGTGCTGATCTTAACTTGGCTTCAGGGCAGAATGAGTGCCCAAAAGGTAATGGGGAGGGTTGTAGATCGATGTTACTATGACATTCAGTGATCTTCAGTGTATCAAGACACTGGAGGGTTAAGAAATGTTGAGAAAAAGAGAGTTGAAGGTGGCAGCTGAGCCATGTGCTTTGGAAAAGGCTGATTATATATTTAGGAGTGGAGACCTGTACATTATATGTATATACTTCTTAATATAGCTCTATTTTTATAATGTTGGTTTAAATAACCTTTGAGAGGAATGTGAAAGGACCAATAAGTTTTCAGATGCAGCAGCTAAACCTGAGTAAGTATCTTTTAGCTTATGAATGTCCTCCTTTTACCCTAAGACCTTTTAAGTAAATACCCTATGCTAGTACATGTAGAACCTTGATGATAAATAGGGGAGAATAACATAACAACTACCTACCAGGGACCTGCCTTCCCTAGCGTCCATACCTGACAACCTACAAGGGATCTGACTTCCCTGGCGCCCGTACCTGACTACCTACGAGGGACCTGCCTTCCCTTGCGCACATACCTGACTATCTACCAGGGATTTGCCTCCCCTAGCGTCCATACCTGACTACCTACCAGGGACCTCCTTTCCTAAGCGTCCATACCTGATCACCTACCAGGGACCTGCCTTCTGGCGTCCATACCTGACTACCTACAAGGACCTGCCTTCCTAGCGTCCATACCTGACAACCTACAAGGGACCTGACTTCCTGGCGCCTCATACCTGACTACCTACGAGGGACCTGCCTTCCTTGCGCACATACTCTGACATTCTACCAGGATTTGCCTTCCTAGCGTCCATACCTGACTACCTAGAGGGAGCTCCTTCCTGGCGTCCATACCTGACTACCTACAGGGATCTGACTTCCTACTC
Source organism: Cherax destructor (assembly GCA_009830355.1). Lineage (NCBI taxonomy): Eukaryota > Metazoa > Arthropoda > Malacostraca > Decapoda > Parastacidae > Cherax > Cherax destructor. The sequence goes on along the minus strand of WNWK01010634.1, from coordinate 32,914 downwards.
TCCATACCTGACTACCTACCAGGGACCTTGCCTTACCTCTGGTCCATACTCTGACTATCTACCAGGGACCTGCCTTCCTGAGCGTCCATACCTGACTACCTACCAGGACCTGCCTTCCTAGCGTCCATACTGACATACGACTAGACAGGACTACTGCCTTCCTAGCGTCCATACCTCGACTACCACTAGGGACCTGCCTCTCCCTATGGTCGATCCTTTATACCCAGTTCACTCTACCTCACCGGAAGTTTCTCGCACGTCATACCTGCTCACAGATTGCGTCCTTCTATTATTTGATCATTATCCAGGACTTGCTTTCTTAGTCGTCCATACCGATACTTACAGGGACTCGTTTCCCTTGCTGCTCATACCTGATCTACCTACCAGGGAATTCATGCTTAGTCATCCATACGGGAGTTTCATACTGTACATACTTCTGATACTCAGGACTTCCTTCCTGGGTCCATACTGACTACCTACTCAGAGACTCTGTCTTTCCTGGTGTCCATAATCCTAGAGACTGTTACTTAGGCATAGGACTGTGTCTTCTAGCGTCTCATACTGACTACCATTACGAGGGACTTGCCTTCATGGATCCAAACCTGACTACCTAACAGGAACCTGCCTTCCTTCCCTAACGTCCATGCCTGACTACCTACCAAGGGACCTGCTTCCCTAGCGTCCATACCTGATTACCTACCAGGGACCTGCCTTCCCTAGCTCCATACCTGACTACCTATCAGGGACCTGCCTTCCCTAGCGCCCATACCTGACTACCTCAGAGGACCTGCCTTCCTTGCGCACATACCTGACTATCTACCAGGGATTTGCCTTCTAGCGTCCATACCTGACTACCTACGATGAGCTGCATTTCCTGGCGTCATACTGACTACCTAACAGGAATCTGCCTTCCCTGAGCGTCCATGACTGACTACCTACCAGGGATCTGCCTTCCTGGTGTCCATACTGACTACCTACCAGGGACCTGCCTTCCCTGGCGTCCATACCTGACTACCTACTAGGACCTTCCTTCCTAGCGTCCATACCTGACTACCTACCAGGACCTAACTTCCTAAGTGTCCATACTTGACTACCTACCAGGGACCTGCTTTCCATAGCTCCATACCTGACTACCTACCAGGGACTGCCTTCCCTAGCGTCCAACTGACTACCTACAGGGACCTGCTTCCCTAGCGTCCATACCTGACTACCTTCCAGGGACCTGCCTTCCAGTGATTCTGATACCACTGACCTGCCTTCGTAGCGTCCATACCTGACTACCTACCAGGACCTGCCTTTTCTAGCGTCCATACCTGACTACCTCAAGGGACCTGCCTTCCTAGGTCATACTTGACTACCTACCAGGGACCTGCTTTCCTAGCGTCCATACTCTGACTACCTACCAGGGACCTCCTTCCTAGCGTCCATACCTGACTACCTACCAGGGACCTGCCTTCCTAGCGTCCATAACTGACTACCTACCAGGACCTGCCTTCCTAGCTCCCATACCTGACTACCTACCAGGGACCTTCTTTCCAAGCGTCCATACCTGACTACCTACCATGGACCTGCCTTTCTGGCGTCCATACCTGACTACCTACCAGGACCGCCTTCCTAGTCCATACCTAACAACCTACAAGGGACCTGACTTCCTGCGCCCATACTGACTACCTACGAGGGACCTGCCTTCCTTGCGCACATACCTGACTATCTACCAGATTGCTCCTAGTCTTTACCTGACTACCTAAGAGGAGCTACCTTCCTGGCGTCCATACCGACTACCTAACAGGAACCTGACTTCTAACTTCATACCTGACTACCTACCAGGGACTCTGCTTCTAGGTCATACTTGACTACTCACAGGGAACGTTTCCCTAGGTCCATACTTGACAACTACTAGGACTCCTTTCTGCGTCATACTGATACTTAACAGGACTGCTTTCTAGCGTCATACTCTGACAACTCAAGGGACCTGACTTCTGGCGCCATACCTGACTACCTACGAGGGACCTGCCTTCCTTGCGCACATACTCTGACACTACCAGGACTTGCCTTTCCTAGGTCCATACCTGAATACCTACGAGGGAGCTGCCTTCCTGGGCCATACTGACTACCTACTAGGATTGCCTTCCTGGCATCCATACTGACTACCTACCAGGACTTGCCTTCCTGGTGTCCATACCTGACTACCTACCAGGGACCTGCCTTCCTGGCGTCCATACCTGACTACCTACTCAGGACCTGCCTTCCTACGTCCATACCTGACTACCTACCAGGGACTTGCCTTCCCTGGTGTCCATAACTGACTACCTAACAGGAACCTGCCTTCCTTCCCTAACGTCCATACCTGACTACCTACCAGGGATCTGCCTTCCCTAGCGTCCATACCTGACTACCTACCAAGGACCTGCCTTCCCTAGCGTCCATACCTGACAACCTACAAGGGACATGAGTTCCCTGGCGCCCATACCTGACTTCCTACGAGGGACGTGCCTTCCCTTGCGCACATACCTGACTATCTACCAGGGATTTGCCTTCCCTAGCGTCCATACCTGACTATCTACGAGGGAGCTGCCTTCCCTGGCGCCCATACCTGACTACCTACCAGGGATCTGCATTCCCTGGCGTCCATACCTGACTACCTACCAGGGATTTGCATTCCCTGGTGTCCATACCTGACTACCTACCAAGGACCTGCCTTCCCTAGCGTCCATACCTGACTACCTACCAGGGACCTGCCTCAACTGGTGTCCATACCTGACTACCTACCAGGGACGTGCCTTCAGTAGCGTCCATACCTGATTACCTACTAGGGACTTGCCTTCCATAGCGTCCATACCTGACTACCTACGAGGGACCTGCCATCACTGGCGTCCATACCTGACTACCTACAAGGGACCTGCCTTCCATTATGTCCATTCCTGACTACCTAACAGGAACCTGCCTTCCTTCCCTAACGTCAATACCTGACTACCTAACAGGGACCTGCCTTTCCTAGCGTCCATAACTGACTACCTACCAAGGACCTGCCTTCCCTGGCGTCCATACCTGACTACCTACCAGGGACCTGCCTTCCCTGGCGTCCATACCTGACTACCTAACAGGAACCTGCCTTCCCTAACGTCCACACCTGACTACCTACCAGGGACCTGCCTTCCCTAGCGTCCATGCCTGACTACCTACCAGGGACCTGCCTTCCCTGGTGTACATACCTGACTACCTACCAGGGACCTGAATTCCCTTGCGACCATACCTGACTACCTATCAGGGATATACATTCCCTTGCGTCAATGCTTGACTACCTACCAGGGACCTGCTCTAGCTGGCGTCCATACCTGATTACCTACCAGGGACCTGCCTTCACTAGCGTCCATATCTGACTACCTAACAGGGACCTGCCTTCCCTGTCGTCAATACCTTATTACCTACCAGGTACCTGCCTTCCCTAGCGTCCATACCTGACTAACTACCAGGGACCTGCCTTCCCTAGCATCCATAGCTGACTACCTACCATGGACCTGCCTTCCCTAGCGTCTATACCTGACTACCTACCAGGAACCTGCCTTCTCTGGCGTCCATACCTGACTACCTACCAGGACCTGCCTTCCCTAGCGTCCATACCTGACTACCTACCAGGACCTGCCTTCCTGGCGTCCATAACTGACTACCTACCAGAGACCTCCCTTTCCCTAGCGTCCATACTGACTAGCTATTCTCTACCTAGGGACTGCCTTCCTAGCGTCCATACCTGACTAGCTACCAGGGACCTGCCTTCCCTAGCGTCCATACCTGACTACCTACGAGGGACTGCCTTTCCTGGCGTCCATACCTGACTACCTACCAGGGACCTGCTCCCTCGTCCTATGACTACCTACCAGGACCTGCATTTCCTGCGTCCATACCTGACTACCTACCAGGGACCTGCCTTCCCTAGCGTCCATACCTGACTACCTACCAAGGACCTGATGTTCCTCTGACTTACAGGCGTGTCATACTCATACCGACTACTACCAGGGACCTGCCTTCCTGCGTCCATACCTGACTACCTACCAGGGACCTGCCTTCTAGCGTCCATACCTGACTACCTACAGGGACCTGCCTTCATCTACGTCCTATACCTGACTACCTATACAGGGACCTGCCCTTCCCTAGCGTCCATACTGACTACCTACCAGGACCTGCATTCCCTAGCGTCCATACCTGACTACATACCAGGGACCTGCCTTCACCTGTCCATACCTGACTACCTACCAGGGACTGGCCTTCCTAGCGTCCATACCTGACTACCTTCCAGGACCTGCCTTCCCAAGCGTCCATACCTGACTACCTAAGGGACCTGCCTTCCCTAGCGTCCATACCTGACTACCTACCAAGGACCTGATTTCCCTGGCGTTCATATCTGACTATCTACCAGGGACCTGCCTTCCCTGGCGTCCATACCTGACTACCTACCAGGGACTCCTTCCTGCGTCCATACTCTGACTACCTAACAGGACCTGCTCTCTAGCGTCCATACCTGACTACCTACAGGGACCTGCCTTCCTAGCGTCCATACCTGACTACCTAACAAGAACCTGCCTTCCCTAACGTCCATACCTGACTACCTACCAGGACCTGCCTTCCTTAGCGTCCATACCTGACTACCTACCAGGGACCTGCCTTCCCTAGCTCCATACTGACTACCTACCAGGGACCTGCCTTCCTAGCGTCCTTACCTGACTACCTACAGGAACCTGCCTTCCTGGCGTCCATACCTGACTACCTACCAAGGACCTGCCTTCCCTAGCGTCCATACCTGACAACCTACCAGGGATCTGCCTTCCCTGGCGTCCATAACTGACTACCTACCAGAGACCTGCACTCCCTAGAGCCCATACGTGACTACCTACCAGGGACATGCCTTCCCTAGCGTCCATACCTGACTAGCTACCATGAACCTGCCTTCCCTAGCGTCTATACCTGACAACCTATGAGGGACCTACATTTCCTGGCGTCCATACCTGTCTACCTACCAGGGACCTGCCTTCTCTAGCGTCCGTACCAGTGACCTGCATTCCTAGCGTCCATACCTGACTACCTACCAGGGACCTGACTTCCCTAGCGTCCATACCTGACTACCTACCAAGGACCTGATTTCCCTTGCGTTCATATCTGACTATCTACCAGGGACCTGCCTTCCCTGGCGTCCATATCTGACTACCTACCAGGGACCTGCCTTCCCTGGCGTCCATACTTGACTACATACCAGAGACCTGCCTTCTCTAGCTTCCATACCTGACTACCTACCAGGGACCTCCCTTCACTAGCGTCCGTACCAGACTACCTACCAAGGACCTGCCTTCCCTTGCGTCCATACCTGACTATCTACCAGGGACCTGCTTTAGCTGGCGTCCATACCTGACTACCTACAAGGGACCTGCCTTCCCTAGCGATCATACCTGACTACCTTATTGTCCATACCTGACTCCCTACCTGGTGCCTGCCTTCCCTAGCATCCATAATTGACTACCTACCAGGGACTTGCCTTCCCTGGTGTCCATACCTGACTACCTACCATGGACCTGCATTCCCCAGCGTCAATGCCTGACTACCTACAAGGGAACTGCCTTCCTTAGTGTCCATACCTGACTCCCTACCTGGTGCCTGCCTTCTCTAGCGTCCATAATTGACTACCTACCAGGGACTTGCCTTCCCTAACGTCCATACCTGACTACCTACCATGGACCTGCCTTCCCTATCGTCCATGCTTGACTACCTATCAGGGACCTGCCTTCCCTGGTGTTCATACCTGACTACCTACCAGGGATCTGCCTTCCCTGGCGCCCATACCTGACTACCTACCCAGGACCTTCCTTCCCTAGCGTCCATACCTGACTACCTACCAGGGACCTGCCTTAACTGCCTTAACAGTTGTAGAAGCAGCAGTAGCAGTTGTAGGAGCATCAGTAACAGTTGTAGAAGCATAAGTAACAGTTGTAGGAGCATCAGTAGCAGTTGTAGGAGCATCAGTAACAGTTGTAGAAGCATAAGTAGCAGTTGTTAAAGCATGAGTAGCAGTTGTAGAAGCATCAGTAACAATTGTAGGAGCATCAGTAGCAGTTGTAGAAGCAGCAGTAACAGTTGTAGGAGCAGCAGTAGCAGTTGTAGGAGCAACAGTAACAGTTGTAGGAGCAGCAGTAACAGTTGTAGGAGCAGCAGTAACAGTTGTAGGAGCATCAGTAACAGTTGTAGGAGCAGCAGTAACAGTTGTAGGAGCATCAGTAGCAGTTGTAGGAGCAGCAGTAACAGTTGTAGAAACATCAGTAGCAGTTGTAGAAGCATGAGTAGCAGTTGTAGAAGCATCAGTAACAATTGTAGGAGCATCAGTAGCATTTGTAGAAGGAGCAGTAACAGTTGTAGGAGCAGCAGTAGCAGTTGTAGGAGCAACAGTAACAGTTGTAGGAGCAGCAGTAACAGTTGTAGGAGCAGCAGTAACAGTTGTGGAGCAGCAGTAACAGTTGTAAAAGCATCAGTAGCAGTTGTAGGAGCATCAGTAGCAGTTGTAGGAGCAGCAATAACAGTTGGAGCATCAGTACCAGTTGTAGGAGCATTAGTAGCAGTTATAGAAGCATCAGTAACAGTTGTAGGAGCAGCAGTAACAGTTGTAGGAGCAGCAGTAGCAGTTGTAGGAGCAACAGTAACAGTTGTAGGAGCAGCAGTAACAGTTGTAGGAGCATCAGTAACAGTTGTAAAAGCAGCAGTAACAGTTGTAGGAGCATCAGTAGCAATTGTAGGTGCAGCAGTAACAGTTGTAGGAGCAGCAGTAGAAGTTGTAGGAGCAGCAGTAACAGTTGTAGGAGCATCAGTAACAGTTGTAGGAGCATCAGTAACAGTTGTATTAGCATCAGTAGCAGTTGTAGGAGCAGCAGTAACAGTTGTAGGAGCATCAGTAACAGTTGTAGGAGCATCAGTAGCAGTTTTAGGAAAAACAGTAACAGTTGTAGGATCATCAGTAGCAGTTATAGAAGCATCAGTAGCAGTTGTAGGAGCAGCAGTAACAGTTGTAGGGGCAGCAGTAACAGTTGTAGGGGCAGCAGTAACAGTTGTAGGAGCAGCAGTAACAGTTGTAGGAGCATCAGTAACAGTTGTAAAAGCAGCAGTAACAGTTGTAGGAGCATCAGTAGCAATTGTAGGAGCATCAGTAACAGTTGTAGGAGCATCAGTAGCAGTTGTAGGAGCAGCAGTAACAGTTGTATGAGCAGCAGTAACAGTTGTAGTAGCATCAGTAGCAGTTGTAGGAGCAGCAGTAACAGTTGTAGGAGCATCAGTAGCAGTTATAGAAGCATCAGTAGCAGTTGTAGGAGCATCAGTAACAGTTGTAGGAGCAGCAGTAACAGTTGTAGGAGCAGCAGTAACAGTTGTAGGAGTATCAGTAGCAGTTATAGAAGCATCAGTAGCAGTTGTAGGAGCATCAGTAACAGTTGTAGGGGCAGCAGTAACAGTTGTAGGGGCAGCAGTAACAGTTGTAGGAGCAGCAGTAACAGTTGTAGGAGCAGCAGTAACAGTTGTAGGAGCAGCAGTAACAGTTGTAGGAGCATCAGTAGACAGTTGTAGGAGCAGCAGTAACAGTTGTAGGAGCAGCAGTAGCATTGTAGGAAGCAGTACAGTTGTAGGAGCAACAGTAACAGTTGTAGGAGCAGCAGTAGCAGTTGTAGGAGCAGCAGTAACAGTTGTAGGAGCAGCAGTAGCAGTTGTATGAGCAGCAGTAGCAGTTGTATGAGCAGCAGTAACAGATGTAGGAGCAGCAGTAACAGTTGTAAGGGCAGCAGTAACAGTTGTAGGAGCAGCAGTAACAGTTGTAGGAGCAGCAGTAGCAGTTGTAGAGCAGCAGTAACAGTTGTAGGAGCAGCAGTAACAGTTGTAGGAGCAGCAGTAGCAGTTGAGGAGCAGCAGTAACAGCTGAAGGAGCAGCAGTAACAGTTGTAGGAGCAGCAGTAGCAGTTGTAGGAGCATCAGTAACAGTTGTAGAAGCATCAGTAACAGTTGTAGGAGCAGCAGTAACAGTTGTAGGAGCATCAGTAGCAGTTGTAGGAGCATCAGTAGCAGTTGTAGGAGCAGCAGTAGCAGTTGTAGAAGCATCAGTAACAGTTGTAAGAGCATCAGTAGCAGTTGTAGAAGCATCAGTAGCAGTTGTAGAAGCACCAGTAGCAGTTGTAGAAGCATCAGTAGCAGTTGTAGGAGCAGCAGTAGCAGAGTTAGGAGCATCAGTAGCAGTTGTAGGAGCATCAGTAGCAGTTGTAGGAGCATCAGTAGCAGTTGTAGGAGCATCAGTAACAGTTGTAGAAGCATCAGTAACAGTTGTAGGAGCAGCAGTAACAGTTGTAGGAGCATCAGTAACAGTTGTAGGAGCATCAGTAGCAGTTGTAGAAGCATGAGTAGCAGTTGTAGAAGCATCAGTAACAATTGTAGGAGCATCAGTAGCAGTTGTAGAAGCAGCAGTAACAGTTGTAGGAGCAGCAGTAGCAGTTGTAGGAGCAACAGTAACAGTTGTAGGAGCAGCAGTAACAGTTGTAGGAGCAGCAGTAACAGTTGTAGGAGCATCAGTAACAGTTGTAGGAGCAGCAGTAACAGTTGTAGGAGCATCAGTAGCAGTTGTAGGAGCAGCAGTAACAGTTGTAGAAACATCAGTAGCAGTTGTAGAAGCATGAGTAGCAGTTGTAGAAGCATCAGTAACAATTGTAGGAGCATCAGTAGCAGTTGTAGAAGCAGCAGTAACAGTTGTAGGAGCAGTAGCAGTTGTAGGACACAGTAACAGTTGTAGACAGCAGTAACAGTTGTAGAGCATCAGTAGCAGTTGTAGAGCAAGAAATTGAGACAGCAGTAAGCAGTTGTAGGAGCAGTAACAGTTGGGCACAACAGTTGTAGGAGCAGCAGTAACAGTTGTAGGAGCACAGTAGCAGTTGTAGGAGCAGCAGTAACAGTTTTATGAGCAGCAGTAACAGTTGTAGGAGCATCAGTAACAGTTGTAATGAGCAGCAGTAACAGTTGTAGGAGCATCAGTAGCAGTTGTAGGAGCATCAGTAGCAGTTGTAGGAGCAGCAGTAACAGTTGTAGGAGCAGCAGTAGCAGTTGTAGGAGCAGCAGTAACAGTTGTAGGAGCAGCAGTAACAGTTGTAGGAGCAGCAGTAACAGTTGTAGGAGCAGCAGTAACAGTTGTAGGAGCAGCAGTAACAGTTGTAGGAGCATCAGTAGCAGTTGTAGCAGCAGCAGTTGTAGGAGCAGCAGTAACAGTTGTAGGAGCAGCAGTAGCAGTTGTAGGAGCAGCAGCTAGCCAGTTGTAGGAGCAGCAGTCATTAGCAGCAGTAGTAGGAGCAGCAGTAACAGTTGTAGGGCAGCAGTAACAGTTGTAGGAGCCAGCAGCAGTTGTAGAGCAGCAGTACATTGTAGGAGCAGCGACAGCAGTAACAGTTGTAGGAGCAAGTCAGTAGCAGCTAGTTGAGGAGCAGCAGAACAGTTAGAGCGCAGAGCAGTTGTAGAGCAGCAGTAACATGTAGGAGCAGCAACGTTGTAGGAGCAGCAGTAACAGTTGTAGGAGCAGCAGTAGCAGTTGTGCAGTTGTAGGAGCAGCAGTAACAGTTGAGGAGCAGCAGTACAGTTGTAGGAGCAGCAGTAGCAGTTGTGAGCAGCAGTAACAGTTGTAGGAGCTTCAGTAGCAGTTGTAGGAGCAGCAGTAACAGTTGTAGGAGCAGCAGTAACAGTTGTAGGAGCAGCAGTAACAGTTGTAGGAGCAGCAGTAGCAGTTGTAGGAGCAGCAGTAACAGTTGTAGGAGCAGCAGTAACAGTTGTAGGAGCAGCAGTAACAGTTGTAGGAGCAGCAGTAGCAGTTGTAGGAGCAGCAGTAACAGTTGCTGGATCAGCAGTAACAGTTGTAGGACAACAGTAACAGTTGTAGGAGCAACAGTAACAGTTGTAGGAGCAGCAGTAACAGTTGTAGGAGCAGCAGTAGCAGTTGTGGGAGCAACAGTAACAGTTGTAGGAGCAGCAGTAACAGTTGTAGGAGCAGCAGTAACAGTTGTAGGAGCAGCAGTAACAGTTGTAGGAGCAGCAGTAACAGTTGTAGGAGCAGCAGTAACAGTTGTAGGAGCAGCAGTAACAGTTGTAGGAGCAACAGTAACAGTTGTAGGAGCAACAGTAAGAGTTGCAGGAGCAGCAGTAACAGTTGTGGGCAACAGTAACAGTTGTAGAGCACAGTAAAGTTGTAGGAGCAACAGTAACAGTTGTAGGACAGCAAGCATGTAAGAGCTGTACGTTAGGAGCAACAGTAACAGTTGTAGGAGCAACAGCAGCAGTTGTAGGAGCAGTAGTTGTGGGAGTAGCAGTAGCAGTTGTAATAGGAGCAGCAGCAGTTGCAGGAGTAGTTGGAATAGCAGCAAGAACAGTGGTTACAACAAAAACAGCATCATGATCAGCTGCAGTACCAGGAGTATTAATAATATGCACAACAAAAAACATCAGCAGCAGCACTGACAGCAGCAGCAGCAAAAACAACAACAGCAGTAAAAAACAACAAGAACAGCAGGAGCAAAAACAATGAGAGCCATACTAAACAGTGGTGGCAGCAGCAACACACAGCAATAACAACAAGAACACTAGAACAACAAGAACACTAGAACACTAGAACAACAAGAACACTAGAACAACAAGAACACTAGAACACTAGAACAACAAGAACACTAGAACAACAAGAACCCTAGAACAAGAACACTAGTTCAGCAACAACAAGAACACTAGAACAGCAACAACAAGAAAACTAGAACAGCAACAGCAACAAGAATACTAGAACAGCAATAACAAGAACACTAGAACAGCAACAACAAGAACACTAGATCAGCAACAAGAACACTAGAACAGCAACAAGAACACTAGAACAGCAACAACAAGAACACTAGATCAGCAACAGCAACAACAAAAACACCAGAAGAGCAACATCAAGAACACTAGAACAGCAACAAGAACACTAGAACAGCAACAAAAAGAACACCATAACAACAATAGGAACACTAAAACAGCAAAAATAACACTAGAACCGCATCAAGAACACTATAACAGCAACAGCATCAATAACACTAGAACAACAAGAACACTAAAACAGCAACAGTATCAAGAACACTAGAACAACAAGAACACTAGAACAGCAACAGGAACACTAGAACAACAACAAGAACACTAGAACAGCAACAACATCAAGAACACTAGAACAAGAACACTAGAACAACAAGAACACTAGAACAACAAGAACACTAGAACAACAAGAACACTAGAACAACAAGAACACTAGAACAGCAACAGTATCAAGAACACTAGAACAACAAGAACACTAGAACAGCAACAACAAGAACACTAGAACAGCAACAACAAGAACACTAGAACAGCAACAACAAGAACACTAGAACAGCAACAACAAGAACACTAGAATATCAACAACAAGAACACTAGAACAGCAACAAGAACACTAGAACAGCAACAAGAACACTAGAACAGCAACAAGAACACTAGAACATCAACAACAAAAACACTAGAACAAAAACACTAGAACAACAAGAACAATAGAACAGTAACAAGAACACTATAACAACAAGAACACTTGACCAACAACATCAACAAGAACACTAGAACAATATCAACAAGAACACTAGAATAACAAGAACAGTAGAACATCAACACCAATAATACTAGAGCATCAACAAGAACATTAAAACAACAAGAACACTAGAGCAACAACAAGCACACTTTAACGAGAAGAACAAGAACACTTGAATAACAACAACAAAAACAGTTGAACAACAACAACTCTTGAACAACACCAACAACATCAACAACAAGAACACTAGAACAACAACAATAAGAACATAAAGCAGCAACAGGAACACTAAAACAAGAACACTAGAACAACAACAAGAACACTAGAACAACAACATGAACACTAGAACAACAAGAACAAGAACAGCAAAAACACTAGAACAACAAGAACAAGAACAACAAGAACACTAGAACAACAAGAACAAGAACACTAGAACAACAAGAACAAGAACAACACTAAAACAACAGGAACAAGAACACTAAAACAACAAGAACACTAGAACAACAACAAGAACAAGAGCAACACTAAAACAACAAGAACACTAGAACAAGAACAACAACAAGGACACTAGAACAACAACAGCTGGTCGGACAGGGAATGTGGAACGTGGCTCACTAAGTTTAGTTTGTTGTTGTTCTTGGTCGTTTTTCCTCTTCTTCACCATTATCCCTCTCTTTCTTCTTCTACTCCTCTTCTTCTTCACCATTATCCCTCTTTTTCTTCTTCTACTCCTTCTTCTTCTTCACCATCATCCCTCTCTTTCTTCTTCTACTCCTTCTTCTTCTTCACCATCATCCCTCTCTTTCTTCTTCTACTCCTTCTTCTTCTTCACCATTATCCCTCTCTTTCTTCTTCTACTCCTTCTTCTTCTTCACCATTATCCCTCTCTTTCTTCTTCTACTCCTTCTTCTTCTTCACCATCATCCCTCTCTTTCTTCTTCTACTCCTCTTCTTCTTCACCATCATCCTCTCTCTCTTCTTCTACTCCTCTTCTTCTCTCCATTATCCTCTTCTTCTTCTACTTCTTCTTCTACTCCTTGTTCTACTCATGCTTCTTCTACTTCTTGTTCTTCTTGTTCTTTTCTTCTTCTTCTTGTTGGTAACTACAGTACATGGGTAATTAGGTAATTACATTGACTGTTATTGGACGCTACACTAACTGTTAGGGGTAACTACACTAATTGTTAGTACTAACGTCACTGTTAGTACTAACTGCACTATATGTTAATGGCAACTACACTAAATGGTATGGTAAGTACACTTTCACAGGGAAACTGCAGTGTTAGGGGGTAACTGCAGTGTTAGGGGGTAACTGCAGTGTTAGGGGGAAACTGCAGTGTTAGGGGGTAACTGCAGTGTTAGGGGTAACTGCAGTGTTAGGGGAACTGCAGTGTTAGGGGTAACTGCAGTGTTAGGGGTAACTGCAGTGTTAGGGGGTAACTGCAGTGTTAGGGAAACTGCAGTGTTAGGGGTAACTGCAGTGTTGGACTGCAGTGTTAGGGGTAACTGCTGTGTTAGGGGGTAACTGCAGTGTTAGGGGGTAACTGCAGTGTTAGGGGGTAACTGCAGTGTTAGGGGGTAACTGCAGTGTTAGGGGGTAACTGCTGTGTTAGGGGGTAACTGCTGTGTTAGGGGTAACTGCTGTGTTAGGGGGTAACTGCAGTGTTAGGGGGTAACTGCAGTGTTAGGGGTAACTGCTGTGTTAGGGGTAACTGCGTGTTAGGGGTAACTGCTGTGTTAGGGGTAACTGCGTGTTAGGGGTAACTGCAGTGTTAGGGGTAACTGCGTGTTAGGGGTAACTGCTGTGTTAGGGGTAACTGCAGTGTTAGGGGTAACTGCAGTGTTAGGGTAACGCAGTGTTAGGAACGCAGTGTTAGGGGTAACTGCTGTGTTAGGGGGTAACTGCTGTGTTATGGGGTAACTGCAGTGTTAAGGGGTAACTGCAGTGTTAGTAGCAGTAACTTTTAGGAGTAACTACACTAATTGTTAGTTGAACTTTCCCTGTTAGAGATAGCTACACTAAGTGTTAACGTAGCTACACTAAGTGTTAACGTAGCTACACTAAGTGTTAACGTAGCTACACTAAGTGTTAACGTAGCTACACTATCGGTGTAGGTGCCCCAAATAGTTAATGTAGTTACCCTTAATAGTTAATGTAACTACCCCTAACAGTTAACGTAGTTCTTAACAATTAGTGGTGCAGTTACACCCTAACAGAGTAGTTACCCATAATAATCAGAATAATTGCATCTAATAAATTATAGTTACCCTTAACAATTAGTGTAGTTATACTAATTGGTAACCACGCTAACCGCTAGTGGTAACTACACTAAATTTACTATATTGTCGCAAATAAAGCCCAGGATTTTCAGAGCTATGCTCATATATAAAATAGATTACCTATGTGATTATATCTCACACAGATAACAAAATTCACTCACAATTTTTTTAAAAAATTACGAAACAATACATTTGACTTAGGTTAGGTAAGATTTGTCAGGAAACAGGACAAGTGTTTCCTGACGCGGGTCATAATCATATGATGACCCACAGCTGGAGCTTTGGGTCATCTGATCGAGGCCTTCCGCTGGCTTACCGGTCCACCCCTTTAAAAATTATGGTCAGTTATAGCACTTTCTTATTTACTGCTTAAAAAAAAAAAAAAATTGTATCGACTGGGCGCTGATTCCCATCCCACTATACTTTAGAATATGGAAACGTAATTTTTTTAATAGAGTTAACTTTTTTGTTTTGGTTAAGATTTGTTAGGCTTTTAAAATACAAAATAATGTTTTACTTAATTTGTGTCCCCGTGCTATAGTGGTTTGAGATAGAATAATGAAAGGTAACTCCCTCATATAGGATATACTGAGAGGTGTATCTTTCTCAACGTATATATACTGAACGTTGATTTTAGTTCCTATTTTAGGCATTAAATAATATTCTTGTCTGGTGGTGGAAAGGTCAACGTGCAGCCTTAATGACCATGGTGTAGTCGATAGGCTTTAAATATCCATATTAAACATTTATTAACGCTAAGCAGCAGAGGATTGAGCCTCAAAAAATATATAATTATATTTATATATATCTAGGTCAATAATTAACAATATTATAATTATTTAATATTATGATATATATATATATATATATATATATATATTATTTATATATATATATATATATATATATATATTATATATATATATATATATATATATATATATATATATATATATATATATATATATATATATATATATATATATATATATATATATATATATATATAGTATATATATTATATTACATAATATGGTACAAAAGATTTAAGAGATACATTGTTGATATAAAGATGGCATATTATACAGCACATGAGGTGTGAGAGATACATGTCCAGTACATATTGTTACATGTTTGTCACTGATTATAATGCGAAAATCTCATCCAGCTCCTCAGAGCTGAAGTGCGTGCCCAAAATACAGCATGCATTACCCCTCTGAACAGCAGCGCTGAGTCGCTGGAACAGAAAACTAGCTGCCCTGGGATCCATAGTTACCCTGTTGAGTCTTTTGCCCAGCTCCTTGAGGAACTTAGATGCACTCTTTCCCCATGAGCCAAGGGTCTCTGAGCCTATGGGAACAAAAATATAATGATGGGCAAGTTCTCCATATTTTCTCGACTTTTGGGACTCCCTGAAGGTGGCAGCTGACCCTCCTTCCTCCTTGGTGTATTGGAGATAGGTATCAGCCACGGTAGATGCACATGTGTAGTCCCACACCACCTGCTTGCCGTCTGTCCAGGCTTGAAGGGTGATACCATCTGGACGCTTTTGGCTGCCATCAGATCTGCATAGTTGGGGTGGCTCCCTTACTGCTGGGCATCCGGCTGTTGTGAGGCTCCTCTTGATAATGTTATTAACCTCTTCATGTCTTGCAATCTTTCCCTCGGATTTACGACACACAAGACCATGGTACCCGAATCGGTCTGCTGCTTCACTGCCACAAATACACCTGTGTTCGTCGAGAATAGGGGCGGCAAGTCGAAGGGCAACACCAATGCGGATGGTCTGTGGGTCGAGGCGCGTGCCAAGGCTAGAGTTGGGAACAGCCAACAGAAAGTCCCCTGCATGAGGAGCTCTCACTGCAAGGAGGCGGGCTCTATCCTTCCCTGACACACACTCTCCTAGCCATTCCCCTCCCTATTCTTTCCTTTCTTATTATAGACTAACTCTGTCAATTAAAATAAATGCCTTTTTTTCCTAGTAACTGACACTTGGTGTAACTTAGAGTTAACTTGAAAACAAATTTTGTATTTGTAATATTGATTTGATTATTAGTGTTGTTGATAACTATCGATAATTGCTACCTCTTAGTAACTGCTGATAATGGTTAACTTTTGATAACTGTTATTAACTGCTGATAACTGCTCATAATAATGATAACTGCTCATAATAATGATAACTGCTGATTTCTGTAGATAACTCCTGACAACTGATGATAAATGTCGATAACTGCCTATATAGATAACTGTTGATAAATGATACTTATTGCTAACTGTCGATAACTGCTGATAACTTCTGATAACTGCTGATAACTTCTGATAACTGTTGATAATTGTTGATAACTGTCAGTCTTGAATAATCTTTTTTTTTCCTCTGCTAATCCATAATAGGAAATACGTCCGTCCATGATACTCATCCCAGTCCAAAAATATATGTGACAGAGAGTAGTGTCTCTCTTTCTCATTTTTGCTTTCCTTTACGTCCTGGACGCCAAGAATAGTGACGAGGAGTAATTTTGTAGTGCGCCTCGCTGCTCTCACCACCTTGTGGCTAAATACAGATCAAAGGTGAGAGGAAAGAGAGAAACAGCTAGAGAGAGAGAGAGAGAGAGAGAGAGAGAGAGAGAGAGAGAGAGAGAGAGAGCAGGGCAGACTGAGGCAAACATCACTACGGTTCATACTTTATGAACCAAGAATCGAAATATATTTACAAATAAAAATATCTCGCGCTGGGGGAGACGGAATATTTTTCATTACACAAGTACTAATTAATTGTCGACCGAGCGATGGGTGAGTGAATGATGGGTGATTGTGAAGACAAGCAATGGAGCTTAAGCAAAAATAATAAAACTGAGAATATCCGGTGATATCGAGAGAGAGAGAAAATAGTTACCGTATTGAAAACACCTAGCACACAGCAAGTTATTTTTAAATTGATTTTTTTTAGTTAATTTATGTTAACATTAAATTTACGATTAAAAAATTATTAAAATAGGCTGTTTTCTTTAATAAATTTATATTTGTTAAAAAGTTATATTAGGAAAAATAAATTTGAATGAAGTAGAAGAATTAGGCAGCAGCTGGCAACTGATGGCACTACTGGGAGGGTCGACCGTGGCACCGCAAGTCAGTGCCAGACTGACTCTTGTGGAGGGAGATTGTACGCCTCTGATTTCAACCATTTTCACAGTGTAACGGAGCCATAATAACTTTAAATACCTTGTTTGCCTCTTGTGTAGTTATGGTTGATGGTCGTGGTGTTGTTGTGATGGTTATGAAGGTCAGACGCTAGTGCATTGCGAGGGAGATGTGTTGAGGAGACCAGAGCCTGTGTTTATAACACACGCCCATCACCATGCCCACACCCATCACGCCCACACCATCACGCCCACTCCCATCACTACGCCCACATCCATTACCACGCCCACACCCATCACTACGCCCACATCCATTACTACGCCCACACTCATCACGCCCACACCCATCACTATGCCCAGATCCATCACCACCACCACATCCATTACCACGCCCACGCCCATCACGACCACACCCATCACCACGCCCATACCCATCACTACGCCCACATCCATTACCATGCCCACGCCCATCACGACCACACCCGTCACTCCCATGCCAGCACCACGCCCACACCCATTACTACGCCCACATCCATCACCATGCCAAACCCATCACCACGCTCACACTCATCACCAACTCTACATCCATCACACCCATACTCATCACTACGCCCACACTCATTACCACGCCCACATTCATCACTATGCCCACATCCATCGCCACGCCCACATCCATTACCACGCCCATCATTACAACCCAACCTTCACCACGCCCAGATCCATCACGTTCATACCCATCACCACACCTACACCCATCACCACGCATACACCCATCACACCCACACCTATCACACCTACAAAATCACCACGTTCACACCCATCACCACACCCACATCAATCACGCCCACACCCATCACCACTTATACACCTATTGCCACGTTCATCATAACACCCATCAACACGCCCACGTCCATCACTATCACCACACCCACACTCATTACCAGGCCTACACCTATCACAATGCCTACACCCATAACCACGCCTACACCTATCACCACGCCCACACCCATCACCACACTCACACCCATCACTACGCCCACACCCATCACTACACCTATCACGCCAACACCCATTACCACGCTCACGCACATCACCTTTACCCATCACCACGCCCACATCATCACCACGCATATATCCATGACCACCCCTATACCCATGAGCACGCCCACTCCCATCACAGAGCCCACACCTATCACCACGCCCACACCCACAATCTTTACTACATTCACACTCATCACCACATCCACAACCAGCACCACAAACGCCCACACCTATCACCACACATACCACTACCATCACCACCAACACCACCACTATGTCTGCATCTACACCCTCTATCACCACCACTTCCACTCCCATGTATACTAAAGAGCAGGAGAAGCAGCAGCAACAAAAGCAACAGCAGCAATAGCAGAAGCAGCAGCAGTATCAGCAGTAACAGCAACAGCAATAAGAGCAGCAACAGCAGCAACAAGAGCAGCCGCAGCAGCAGTAACAACAACAGCAGCAGAAACAACAACAGCAGCAGTAACAACAACAGCAGCAGTAACAACAACAGCAGCAGTAACAACAACAGCAGCAGTAACAACAACAGCAGCAGTAACAACAACAGCAGCAGTAGCAGCAGCAACAACAACCGCAAGAACAGCAGCCGCAGCAACAGCAACAGCAGTGACACATGACAAGGTCAGTAATTTATGCTACACACGTCCTGCATAACTGATGCTGCTTGAAGACTTCGATTTGCAAGAATATTGTCACGAACACATGTGCACACCTCTCTCTTTGTCTCTCTCTGTTTCTGTTTCTCTCCTATATATATATATATATATATATATATATATATATATATATATATATATATATATATATATATATATATATATATATATATATGAGAGAAAGACATTTAATAAAAAAAATTATTGGCTCGGGGGCAATGATCCACTGGACAATCAACAGGTATAACATATTTTACGAACATAGTCTTGATTAAGAAGAAAGAATGAGCTAGATAAATAATATTGACTTCCACAAAAGGTGAAAACAAAAGTATGAGCTACTGCCTCGCTCACACTCAAACAACCTCTTTTCGTAGGTTCATGGATGCCGGTGAGGGGCTCTTGCTCCGGGGACCATAGACCTGACCTCCTCTTTCCTACATCGTATCTGAGGTTTCAGGTTTCATGTGTTAATTGTGTTTTCAGTCACCCAGATGGTGATTCTCTCGTACTAGAGAGGGCAAACCGACGAGGTTATCTCTTCTGGGCAATATCTGGTATTGCCTCTGTCACTCGATGTTCTTAGTGAGGTGTGTGTCCTGGTTGGGACGTGGAGACAGGCACTAACAAGCAGGAAGAAGTTGTGCCATGATCCGGAGGTTGATGGGGCATCATTAACTTTAAGGTTAATCAATTTAGGACCAGCTTGAGGGGATTATATAAGCTTTCTTTAGGGCAATGTGTGACAGCGTTCTAACAAATGTCGATACGATAACAAAAATATTTTTTTTCAGCTGTATGTTTTTAAAAAAAGAAAATTAAAATTATTAATAAAAAATAATAAATATGAGTTTCATTACTTATAAAATTATTTTTAACATAAGTTCACTTAAAAATCAAATGTAAAAATCACTTTCCATAATGTGAAATCGGTGCTTGTATGCATAACAGCGGCCACTTGTGGAGGTTGAGGGTATATAACTTATTGCAGTCTTGGCAGGCACTCCATGCCCATGTGTCGTAATATCGCTCCTGGCTAGAAGCATCGTGGGTACTTGGCACCGCTTGTGGCACTGCTTGTCTAGTTTGAATAAGGCAGCTTACTCTTGCTGGGTGAAATGAGGCGTGAGTGTATGTGGAGGCAGTGTGTATGTGGAGGCAGTGTGTATGTGGAGGCAGTGTGTATGTGGAGGCAGTGTGTGTGGGGAGGCAGGGTTTGTGGGGAGGCAATGTGTTTGGAGAGGCAGTGTGTTTGGAGAGGCAGTGTGCATGTGGAGGCAGTGTGTATGTGGAGGCAGTGTGTATGTGGAGGCAGGGTTTATGTGGAGGCAGTGTGTATGTGGAGGCAGGGTGTGTGTGGAGGCAGTGTGTATGGGGAGGCAGGGTTTATGTGGAGGCAGTGTCTGTGGGGAGGCAGTGTGTTTGGAGAGGCAGTGTATTTGGGGAGGCAGTGTGTCTGGAGAGGCAGTGTGCATGTGGAGGCAGTGTGTGTGGGGAGGCAGTGTATTTGGAGAGGCAGGATGTATGGGGAGGCAGTGTATGGAGAGGCAGTGTATGGGGAGGCAGGGTGTATGGAGAGGCAGGATGTATGGGGAGGCAGGGTGTATGTGGAGGCAGGGTGTATGTGGAGGCAGGGCGTACGTGGAGGCAGGGTGTATGTGGAGACAGGGTGTATGGGGAGGCAGGATGTATGGGGGAGGCAGTGTATGGGGAGGCAGAATGTATGGGGAGGCAGGATGTATGGGGAGGCAGGATGTATGGGGAGGCAGGATGTATGGGGAGGCAGTGTGTATGGTGTGGCAGATAATGAGTATAGTGCCTTGGGGTGTCACCCTTGTTTTCACATCCTCCACGGGATAATTTCAATCCAGTGAACGATAGAAGTGATTTTTGGTATATCAAACTGGCATGGAAAATTCACTAAGTCACATTTAATTCTCCAGTGGGTGAAATGTCGGGCATGAGGTGGTAACCCACAGTGGGTGGGGCACCATGACGTAGCCTAGATGAATGGGTGGGTGTGGCATCCAGTGTATTGGATGGGAAACTTGAAATATATTATTCCCTTATGGATGTATACATTTCGTGTCGGATTTACCTATAGGCTAGGCAGGCTGAAGCCTACGACCAAGGTGCATATTTTCGACACTCATAGGCCTTTCTTACACATGCTGTCATAACGCACTGTATACTCTCTAAACAACACTTCAGTAGTGTTCGTTGCTCTCCATTTCAGTAAAATACTGTCTTAAGCCAATAACTCGACACTAGCATTGATGTCTGTGGGAGGCACATGGAAGAGCCTTCCCTAATGTGGAAGTAATCTTGCCGTTATTTCTTAGCTCGGTAGAGAGGTCTTTTTGAAGCCTCAAAAGAATTAAAAATGAATTGAGAGCCACAATGTCTCGAGAGGTTGTCCACACTGAACATTCTGTGCATTCAGTGACACTTAAGACTTTTTTAGTCTTAGTGTATTTGATTGTAGTTTCTTTATTTCTTAATATGTTTGGAAATATCTGTGCGAACTGCGTCTAGGTGAGCGGCAAACTTGGCCAGTGTTATTGCCACACACCGGGGTGTTTCTCCCAGGCTCACATATGGCTCTTGCAACTGAATTACCAATTACAGCTGCTGCTGTGACGATAACATACAAGACGCAGAGTTATCTTACTTGGTAGCTTGGAGTACTATGTTCCCTGACCCCAGGACGCCTCGCCCCAGGACGCCTCGCCCCAGGACGCCTCGCAGAGACGGACTTCCAATCTCAGTGTCCAGCTGCATTCACCCATAGGTTGACTAACCTACTTCTTTCCCAGAATCATCGGCCGATTATACTGCTAGAAATTGTGCGAGTGTGCCTGATAGGGGGCAGTATCCTATACTCTGGGAAACCGCTCAAGGATATTTAGCTCCCCAGCCAAGTGCTATTTTCTGTTTTGGCTGTAATCACGTGACACGACCTCCCTCGATGGAACTTGGGTAGCAACTGAACTAGCTAGCGTTTCTTAACAGTCTTTTTCAAATTTGAAACATTAGCTAAATAACTAATACTACTATATTAGACCTATTCCTACCTATTTTAGGTCCTAAAACTGTATTAATAATTCCTATGGTTATTTTCTACTTGTGTACCTACGTAAATCTTCCCGAAAGGTTAATATTATGATGATATGTAAGTGGGTATATTAAGGGCTCTTAAAGCTCATGTATGGTAAACGTTCGTGGAATAATTTCAACAAAATGTATATTTTAAAAAATATATATGTAATTTAAAGAATATAACAGTAAACTTACAATTTCATTTTCCTAAAAATTCCTGCTTATTCCACAAAATTTTTAACAAATTTCGGTTATTGCAAAAGTTTTTCAATGTTAATTTTAACATTTATGTTTTTTTTTTCAAATCATACAGCATTTAACTATAACTTCTTATGCCTTTTAGAGGAGGAATTGTTAATTGCGGAATTTCAAACACCAGTCATCGTCCTCGGCTTCACTGAATTTTATGTAATACATTCTTCTATCTTCCTAGTAGTGGTGCTAGTGGGTTGTGAGGGGCCTCACAAGTGCAATAACATTGGGTCTAAATCCGGTACTGTATATATTATAAGAACGACGGAACACCGCAGAAGGCAGGTTGAGTTCACACGCCTATATTCGAAGCTACCCAAAGTTCTTGCCTTAATGGCACTACTTGGGAGTTTATTCCACTCATCTACAACTGTATTTCCAAACCAGTATTTCCTTGTATGTCTCCCAAATTTAAATTACTCTAACTTGAACCCATTACTACGAGTCCTTGTTTGATTACATATTTTCAGCATGTTATTTATATCCTCTTTATTTATTCCCGTTTTCCATTTGTACACATCAATCATATTTCCCCTAAATCTACGCCTCTCCAAAGAGTACAACTTTAATGTCTTCAGTCTGTCTTTGTATGAAAGGCTTCTAATACAAGAAACAAACTTCTTGATCCTTCTCTGTATACTTAACAGCGTATTTATGTCTATATTGTAATAGATACATAATACTCTGAGAGATGTATTTATCTAGAGTTAAGTCCACTGAGACCAACAGAGTGTATGTTGCCTGAGATGTATTTTCCTTAGTGTATATGTTGCCAGACGTGTGTTTCCTCAGTGTATATGTTGCCAGACATGTGTTTCCTCAGTGTATATGTTGCCAGACATGTGTTTCCTCAGTGTATATGTTGCCAGATATGTGTTTCCTCAGTGTATATGTTGCCAGATATGTGTTTCCTCAGTGTATATGTTGCCAGACATGTGTTTCCTCAGTGTATATGTTGCCAGACATGTGTTTTCCAGTGTATATGTTACCAGACATGTGTTTCTTCAGCGTATATGTTGCCAGACATGTGTTTCCTCAGTGTATATGTTGCCAGACATGTGTTTCCTCAGTGTATATGTTGCCAGACATGTGTTTTCTCAGTGTATATGTTGCCAGACATGTGTTTCCTCAGTGTATATGTTGCCAGACATGTGTTTTCTCAGTGTATATGTTGCCAGACATGTGTTTCTTCAGCGTATATGTTGCCAGACATGTGTTTCCTCAGTGTATATGTTGCCAGACATGTGTTTCCTCAGTGTATATGTTGCCAGACATGTGTTTCTTCAGTGTATATGTTGCCAGACATGTGTTTTCTCAGTGTATATGTTGTCAGACGTGTTTCCTCAGTATATATATTGCCAGACATTTGTTTCCTCAGTGTATATGTTGCCAGACGTATGTTTCCTCAGTGTATATGTTTCCAGACATGTGTATCCTCAGTGTATATGTTGCCAGACATGTGTTTCCTCAGTGTATATGTTGCCAGACGTGTGTTTCCTCAGTGTATATGTTGCCAGACATGTGTTTCCTCAGTGTATATGTTGCCAGACATGTGTTTTCTCAGTGTATATGTTTCCAGGCATGTGTATCCTCAGAGTATATGTTGCCAGACGTATGTTTCCTCAGTGTATATGTTGCCAGACTTGTGTTTCCTCAGTGTATATGTTGCCAGACGTGTGTTTCCTCAGTGTATATGTTGCCAGACGTGTGTTTCCTCAGTGTATATGTTGCCAGACGTGTGTTTCCTCAGTGTATATGTTGCCAGACGTGTGTTTACTCAGTGTATATGTTGCCAGACGTGTGTTTCCTCAGTGTATATGTTGCCAGACATGTGTTTCCTCAGAGTATATGTTGCCAGACATGTGTTTCCTCAGAGTATATGTTGCCAGACGTGTGTTTCCTCAGTGTATATGTTGCCAGACGTGTGTTTCCTCAGTTTATATGTTGCCAGACATGTGTTTCCTCAGAGTATATGTTGCCAGACATGTGTTTCCTCAGTGTATATGTTTCCAGACATGTGTATCCTCAGTGTATATGTTGCCAGACATGTGTATCCTCAGTGTATATGTTGCCAGACATGTGTTTCCTCAGAGTATATGTTGCCAGACGTGTGTTTCCTCAGAGTATATGTTGCCAGACATGTGTTTCCTCAGTGTATATGTTGCCAGACATGTGTTTCCTCAGTGTATATGTTGCCAGACGTGTGTTTCCTCAGAGTATATGTTTCCAGACATGTGTATCCTCAGTGTATATGTTTCCAGACATGTGTATCCTCAATGTATATGTTGCCAGACATGTGTATCCTCAGTATATATGTTGCCAGACGTGTGTTTCCTCAGTGTATATGTTGCCAGACGTGTGTTTCCTCAGTGTATATGTTGCCAGACATGTGTTTCCTCAGAGTATATGTTGCCAGACATGTGTTTCCTCAGAGTATATGTTGCCAGACGTGTGTTTCCTCAGTGTATATGTTGCCAGACGTGTGTTTCCTCAGAGTATATGTTGCCAGACGTGTGTTTCCTCAGAGTATATGTTGCCAGACATGTGTTTCCTCAGTGTATATGTTGCCAGACATGTGTTTCCTCAGTGTATATGTTGCCAGACGTGTGTTTCCTCAGAGTATATGTTGCCAGACGTGTGTTTCCTCAGAGTATATGTTTCCAGACATGTGTATCCTCAGTGTATATGTTGCCAGACATGTGTATCCTCAGAGTATATGTTTCCAGACATGTGTATCCTCAATGTATATGTTGCCAGACATGTGTATCCTCAGTATATATGTTGCCAGACATGTGTTTCCTCAGTGTATATGTTGCCAGACATGTGTTTCCTCAGTGTATATGTTGCCAGACATGTGTATCCTCAGCGTATATGTTGCCAGACATGTGTATCCTCAGTATATATGTTGCCAGACATGTGTTTCCTCAGTGTATATGTTTCCAGACATGTGTATCCTCAGTGTATATGTTGCCAGACATGTGTATCCTCAGTATATATGTTGCCAGACATGTGTATCCTCAGTGTATATGTTGCCAGACATGTGTATCCTCAGTATATATGTTGCCAGACGTGTGTTTCCTCAGAGTATATGTTGCCCGACATGTGTTTCCTCAGTGTATATGTTGCCAGACGTGTGTTTCCTCAGTGTATATGTTGCCAGACGTGTGTTTCCTCAGTGTATATGTTGCCAGACATGTGTTTCCTCAGTGTATAAGAGCTGAAAGTGTACAGTAAATCTTGTTTTAGCATCTAAAATATACTTCGCCGGTGGTGCAGAGAAGGAAATGTAACTTTATAATAATAATAATATAATAATAATCATCTTTATTTCTACAAGTACAACATATACAAACTGTTGTTAGACTTTCAAAATAGGACACTAACCATCGCGAGGAAACAATAGACAAACTAAATAAAAGTAATTTTGGTATTAAACTTCCAAAAAAATGTTAGTTACTAACAAAGACAATAATAAAATATTTAAAACACACTAAGGATTTTACATAAGTACATGTTAGTTGTAGCATCAAGCAAATTTTTCCTCTAATATATGTAAATCGCATCTGTTAAAAAATAATAATACATCGGTACTGTTGGGTTTAGTCCTGACTCTTTCTCTTCTACTTCAGCTCTTCCTCTCACCGGCTATTCTTCTTCTGTCCCCACTTCCCTCGCCCCTAGTGGCTCCTTACCTGAGACTCCTTGAATTGAACTTGTAAAATAATTGGACTATAAATGGTTATAAATATGACCATAATTTTTAAAGGGGTGGACCGGTAAGCCAGCGGAAGGCCTCGGTCAGATGACCAAAAGCTCCAACGGTGGGTCATCATACGACTAACACCCGCGTTAGGTAACAGTTATCCTGTTTCTTGATCAACCTTACTTAACTTAATCGATACGTTGTATTTTGTTTTATATATTTAAAAAAAAATTACGCTAATAAGTATTAAAGCTTATTATAAAAATCAATTTTGACGAAGTGAAAAGGTTCTTGAATGAGCTAGATTATAGAACAGGTCGTCCAAAAGCAGAATACATACACCGTGATGTATGTATCTCAGTGTATATACACTAAGATGTGTATATCTCAGCATATACACACTGAGAGTTTAATCCCTATTTTAGGAATTAAAGTATTATTGATGGCTGGTGAACAGGTGACACGCAGCCTTAACAACCATCGTGTAGTAGATAACCTTTAAACCCCATTAACCAAACAACAACGTCCTGGCCCCAGACACTAGTGTCGGGTTAACTAATTTTAAAAAAAAATTCTAATGGTAATGGCACTTGAATTGCCTCAATAACATGCCAGAAATACCTGATGACTCGGAGGTAATTAGAGGCCTAACTTTTTTAAATTATGAACTCGAGTGACTCTCTAATATTTTAAACCAATTTGGCGGTAGATCAATTGTTTTATGTGGTGAGGTTAGGTCAGGGGTAGCAGGATGTTTGAGGTAGAGGCATGCTTGCTTGTGGGTAGCACTGGTCTGAATGGGGAAGAAGCATGTCTGATTAGTGTAGCACTGGTCTGACTGGGGTAGCACTGGTCTGACTAGTGTAGCACTGGTCTGACTGGGGTAGCACTGGTCTGACTGGGGTAGCACTGGTCTGACTTGGGTAGAAGCTGGTCTGACTGGGGAAGAAGCATGTCTGACTAGTGTAGCACTGGTCTGACTGGTGTAGCACTGGTCTGACTGGGGTAGCACTGGTCTGACTGGAGTAGCACTGGTCTGACTGGGGTAGCAGCTGGTCTGACTGGGGTATCAGCTGTTCTGACCGGGGTAGAAGCAGGTCTGACTGGGGTAGCACTGGCCTGACTGTTATAGCAGCTGGTCTGACTGGGGTAGCACTGGTCTGACTGGGGTAGCAGCTGGTCTGAATGGGGTAGCAGCTGCTCTGGCTGGGGCAGCAACTGGTCTGACTGCGGTAGCAGCTGGTCTGACTAGGGTATCAGCTGTTCTGACCGGGGTAGAAGCAGGTTTGACTGGGGTAGCAGCTGCTCTGGCTGGGGCAGCAACTGGTCTAACTGGGGTAGCACTGGTCTGACTAGAGTAGCAGCTGTTCTAACCGGGGTAGAAACAGATTTCACTGAAGTAGCAGCTGTTCTAACCGAGGTAGAAATAGATCTGACTGGGGTAGCACTGATCTGACTGGGGTAGTAGCTGGTCTGACTGGAGTACCACTGGTCTCACTGGGGTAGCTGCTGGTCTGGCTGGGGCAGCAGCTGGTCTAACTGGGGTATCACTGGTCTGACTAGGGCAGCAGCTGGTCTGGCTGGGGCAGCAGCTGGTCTAACTGGGGTATCACTGGTCTGACTGGATTGAGTAGCACTGGTCTGAATGGGATAGCAACTGGTCTGACCTGGGTAGTAGCTGGTCTGGCTGGGGTAGTAGCTGGTCTGACTGGGGTACCAGCAGATCTGATTTGGGTAGCAGCTGTTCTAACCGTGGTAGAAGCAAGTCTGACTGGGGTAGCAGCTGGTCTGACTGGGGTAGCAGCTGTTCTGACCGGGGCAGAAGCAGATCTGACTGGGGTAGCAGCTGGTCTGACTGGGGTAGCAGCTGGTCTAACTGGGGTAGCAGCTGTTCTGACCGGGGTAGAAGCAGGTCTGACTGGGGTAGCTGCTGGTCTGACTGGGGAAGCAGCTGGTCTGACTGGGGGTAGCAGCTGGTCTGACTGGTGTAGCAGCTGGTCTGACTGTGGTAGCAGCTGGTCTGACTGGGTATAGGAGCAGGTCTGACTGGGGTTGCAGCTGGTCTAACTGGGGTAGCAGCTGGACTGACTGGGGTAGCAGTTGGTCTGACTGGGGTAGCAGTTGATCTGATTGGGGCAGCAGTTAGTCTGACTGGGGTAGCAGCTGGTCTGACTGGGGTAGCAGTTGGTCTGACTGGGGTAGCAGTTAGTCTGACTGGGGTAGCAGCTGGTCTGACTGGGGTAGCAGTTGGTCTGACTGGGGTAGCAGTTGGTCTGACTGGGATAGCAGTTGGTCTGACTGGAGTAGCAGCTGGTCTGACTGGGGTAGCAGTTGGTCTGACTGGGGTAGCAGTTGGTCTGACTGGGGTAGCAGTTGGTCTGACTGGGATAGCAGTTGGTCTGACTGGAGTAGCAGCTGGTCTGACTGGGGTAGCAGTTGGTCTGACTGGGGCAGCAGTTGGTCTGACTGGGGTAGCAGTTGGTCTGACTGGGGTAGCAGTTGGTCTGACTGGGATAGCAGTTGGTCTGACTGGAGTAGCAGCTGGTCTGACTGGGATAGCAGTTGGTCTGACTGGGGTAGCAGTTGATCTGATTGGGGCACCAGTTAGTCTGACTGGGGTAGCAGCTGGTCTGACTGGGGTAGCAGTTGGTCTGACTGGGGTAGCAGTTAGTCTGACTGGGTAGCAGCTGGTCTGACTGGGGTAGCAGTTGGTTTGACTGGGGTAGCAGTTGGTCTGACTGGGATAGCAGTTGGTCTGACTGGAGTAGCAGCTGGTCTGACTGGGGTAGCAGTTGGTCTGACTGGGGTAGCAGTTGGTCTGACTGGGGTAGCAGTTGGTCTGACTAGGGTAGCAGTTGGTCTGACTGGGATAGCAGTTGGTCTGACTGGGTAGCAGTGGTCTGACTGGTAGCAGTTGGTCTGACTGGGGTAGCAGTTGGTCTGACTGGGGTAGCAGTGGGCTGACGGTAGCAGTTGGTCTGACTGGGGTAGCAGTTGGTCTGACTGGGGTAGCAGTTGGTCTGACTGGGGTAGCAGTTGGTCTGACTGGGGTAGCAGTTTGTCTGACTGGGGTAGCAGTTGGTCTGACTGGGGTAGCAGTTGGTCTGACTGGGGTAGCAGTTGGTCTGACTGGGGTAGCAGTTTGTCTGACTGGGGTAGCAGTTGGTCTGACTGGGGTAGCAGTTGGTCTGACTGGGGTAGCAGTTGGTCTGACTGGGGTAGCAGTTGGTCTGACTGGGGTAGCAGTTTGTCTGACTGGGGTAGCAGTTGGTCTGACTGGGGTAGCAGTTGGTCTGACTGGGGTAGCAGTTGGTCTGACTGGGGTAGCAGCCGTTCCAGCCACGGTGTTGTGCCTTTTTTTCTCTACGTTCAGTGTTCAGATTTTTGTAAAGTCTACGGACATGTCCAGCCAGATTTCACTTAGTGCAGCTTTCAATGTAAAATCACTTTATTGTAAATAATGTTTTGTAAATACTGTGTTTTTGTAAATAACGTGTTTTGTTAATGCATTATAGAGTATTATAATTTAAAGACACTGAAATGATTTATTGTAAGGAAGTTTGGGAAGTTTTCTGACAGTTGTATATCTGTTATTGATTCTTCTGAACTCTAGCATGTTCGTACATACACATGTTCATGTGTGCGTACTCATCCATGTAGGTACAAAAGCACATACACATATGGCCACGACATGCAAAATACTCATTTCTATTATGATACAGCCATTCTTGATACTTCTATATAGTATTTTTTGTCCGATTATTACCATTATTTCATGGACGAAGAAGCGCTAAAGCCTCATAGAGCGCCTGAGTTGTGGTGA
Organism: Cherax destructor; assembly: GCA_009830355.1. NCBI lineage: Eukaryota > Metazoa > Arthropoda > Malacostraca > Decapoda > Parastacidae > Cherax > Cherax destructor. Next base: position 3,279 of record WNWK01010634.1, on the reverse strand, counting down.
TTCATCCAGATATTAAACCCCAGGAGAGGCTGGTACGTATCGACCAGTAGCAGACAATATACACAAGAGTTTGTAACGGAAGATACATATTCGTTCCTCAACATAACACTAACAATGCGTTACTCCTCTGGTTAATGCTTACGCATAAAATAAATAGAATTGACGGAGCGAACCGCAGATAATGAAAAAGTTTTCCGCTAATGGTATCCTGAAGAGAAAGGATTTAGAGAGTTTGATGAGAAAAGAAAGTCAGGTGAACACATAGCTTTGTGATGTATAAGTTCCTTGCTGTAGCTCACAAGGCTTTCATGTGTAGGTGCGTGTAGTTTATGCAGCCTTTTCCAACCTATTTTTCCCCTTTTTTTGCTAAGACGTGAAATGGATTAACGTCGCATAAACTGGGAATTTTCCAACTTGCTGCCCTCTAGTGGCAGCCGAAAAAAACTAATTGTAATTAATACGCGAGATATCTCCTTCAGGCAGCCTAGTAAAATCCCTTCAAAAATTGGTATAGACAAATAATTTTCACGTTCAGTGCCTTCCTGCGCCATCAACCCCTTTAAAGAAACACTAACATAGTGGCGTGAGGGTGGGCTGTGGGTGGGCAGAGAGAAGGGTGGGCTGTGGGTGGTGGGTGGCACTGAAAGCTTCTAATAGGTGGTTGGCACAGGAAACCTGCCATGAAGTAGACAGTTCAGCGCTGCCTCTGGGGAAATTCTCTAATTCCCTGCGAGTCTCCAGAACTACTGGTGATTCTCCAGAGAGAGTGTGTGCTCTTATACGTTCCTTGTATGTCATCATTGTTATTATCATTGTTATTGTTATTGTCGTTGTTATTTAAGGAGAGAGAGAGAGAGAAGTGCTGGCTCCACAAGACATAGTGGTGGTAACACTGATATAGAAATATTGATGGTAACACTGAGGTTGAAAATGAGTATAGCGGGCGAAGGAGAGAAAGAGAGAGAGAGAGAGAGAGAGAGAGAGAGAGAGAGAGAGAGAGAGAGAGAGAGAGAGAGAGAGAGAGAGAGAAGAGAGAGAGAGAGAGAGAGTGTGTGAGAGAGAGAGAGAGAGAGAGAGAGAGAGAGAGAGAGAGAGAAAAAAAGAGTGTGTGTGAGAGAGAGAGAGAGTGAGAGAGAGAGAGAGAGAGAGAGAGAGAGAGAAAGAGAGAGAGAGGAGGATTGTTCTAGTCCTCTTTCTCGACCTCGGTCGACCTTCTCTTCCCTTGTTTACACTCACGCCAGAAATCTTCTTCCTCTTCCATTAATGCCCCTCGATCACTCTCGACCCTTTTTGACCTCTTGTTGACATTCATTTGACCTTGCTTGACATTGTTTGACCCCGAGACTTTCCTCGAGCCCTTGTTTGACTCCCGTTACGGCGGTCAAACACGTTAAGGGAGCATAACTTCTAACTTGACCTCTATAATTACTGCGGAAGCCTAGGTCAGGCAGTAATTTCTGATTGTGTTGGACTTTTATCATCCCGCATGACCTGGAACGAGAGAGAGAGAGAGAGAGAGAGAGAGAGAGAGAGAGAGAGAGTCTAGGAAGTGTTTTTAGTTCGTTCTTATGAAATGTCTTCTGCAGTGATCTACTCGACCTCATAAAAGACTTCCATGGCTATGCGGAAGATTGCTGTCTGCTGGGACTTGATTTGGGGTCCCAGCACACAGCAGACCCAAACACTTGTAACCACCCAACCACAGAGCTTCACAGTAATAACGATTTTACAAGCAGCACCTCTCTGTGAATTTATAGCTTCAGCAGCACTGTGACTATCCTGTCTTATTCTTCAGCACCAGAAGATTTCTCACATCCCTTAAGGCCCTTTAGTTCTTTAATATAAGCAAGAGAGAGAGAGAGAAATACCAGCTTCTCTATAGAACATCAATCCCCAGGATTCAAGTACATCAACGTGTAAGTTGATGGTGGGTAAGATTGACTTCTGAGACGAGAATGGGGTTCTCTAGCCAGCATCGTTTTAATACTGGAGCAGAGGTATGAAAGATGGCTCGTTAATGGGGTTTAAAGCATGTCACCTGCTCACCACCAGTCAGAGATACTTTAACACCTAAAACAGGGATAAAAGTAACCTTTCAGTGTATATACACTGAGAGACACACACTTATCAGTGTATATAGCCTGTGAATGTAAGTGTAAATAATAATAAAATAATAATAATAATAATAATAATAATAATAATAATAATAATAATATAATAATAATAATAATAATAATAATAATAATAATAATAATAATAATAATAATAATAATAGTAATAATCTTCATAATACTTAGAGAAGCGATGTTAGAGATACTGTATTGGATACATACATGAAGTTGTTATACGTGTCCTCCCAGGCGCTGGACAGACACACCTTACTTCCCTGCACGGTGAAAGGTGTCCTCCCAGGCGCTGGCCAGACACACCTTACTTCCCTGCACGGTGAAAGGTGTCCTCCCAGGCGCTGGCCAGACACACCTTACTTCCCTGCACGGTGAAAGGTGTCCTCCCAGGCGCTAGCCAGACACACCTTACTTCTCAGCACGGTGAAAGGTGTCCTCCCAGGCGCTGGCCAGACATACCTTACTTCCCTGCACGGTGAAAGGGGGCCCCCCAGGCGCTGGCCAGACACACCTTACTTTCCTTCACGGTGAAAGGTGTCCTCCCAGGCGCTGGACAGACACACCTTACTTCCCTGCACGGTGAAAGGTGTCCTCCCACGCGCTGGCCAGACACACCTTACCTCCCTGCACGGTGAAAGGTGTCCTCCCAGTCGCTGGACAGACACACCTTACTTCCCTACACGGTGAAAGGTGTCCTCCCAGGCGCTGGACAGACACACCTTACTTCCCCGCACGGTGAAAGGTGTCCTCCCAGGCGCTGGCCAGACACACCTTACTTCCCTGCACGGTGAAAGGTGTCCCCCAAGGCGCTGGCCAGACACACCTTACTTTCCTGCACGGTGAAAGGTGTCCTCCCAGGCGCTGGACAGACACACCTTACTTCCCTGCACGGTGAAAGGTGTCCTCCCAGGCGCTGGACAGACACACCTTACTTCCCTGCACGGTGAAAGGTGTCCTCCCAGGCGCTGGACAGACACACCTTACTTCCCTGCACAGTGAAAGGTGTCATCCCAGGCGCTGGCCAGACACACCTTACCTCCCTGCACGGTGAAAGGTGTCCTCCCAGGCGCTGGTCAGACACACCTTACCTCCCTGCACGGTGAAAGGTGTCCTCCCAGGCGCTGGACAGACACACCTTACTTCCCTACACAGT
>WNWK01010633.1:27500-69152 GCA_009830355.1 Cherax destructor | reverse complement strand
TTGTTATTTTGAATTATATCCCATTTAGTAAGGGCAAAGCTCAGCATATTCCCTCGATTATAACATTGCAGAGAGCACTGTTGCAAACTTAATATTATTATAATCAAAAGTTAACTTGCACAATTTGTATGTTATAGTTAAGGTCGAGTTTAGCTATACTAACAACACTGCTGTCACGGTATGTTATATCATCACTTCCTATTCACGGGGTAATGATATGAAGAGTCATGAGATGAGACAGTGTGCTGGTTCATGAGCAGCTGGGTACTACCATGCAGGTGTTGCTTGTAGGGCTGGCATGCCCGGGCAGTTCACCACCTCAGAGAGTCTAAGAAATGAGTGGTAAAGGGTACGTGTGTATAGTTCAGGACATATACACAAAACGAGCTTCAAATAAATCATTGTGGCCTGGTCGCATTATGTCTGTCCCAAATTCGATTCTCCTCACGCTTCTTATAGAAGTTATAAATGCTGAAAAGTTTTTCTGAAGTGATTATATATATATATATATATATATATATATATATATATATATATATATATATATATATATATATATATATATATATATATATATATATATATATATGGAATAAAACCCCAGCATTTAAAATAAATGGTTAATCCAGTTATTCAAGAGATTACACAAGGCTAGTTAACAACTCCTTGGCTGGTCTGATTCCTGACAAAATTAAGCTTTTTTTATTTGGTGCATCACTTTGTGCCCTTTAAAAGAAGTATTTAGGAATTAGGCCAATTGCAGTGGACAACACTTTTCGCCGCCTCGTTTTCAAAGCTGCTGTCAGAAGTATCCTCACAGAGGCGGCCATCATGCTTCAACCAAACCAACTTGACTTTGGGGTCTCTCAAGGAAGTGAAGCAGCGGTTCATGCAACAAGGGCGTATATCAACAACCTGCCTGAGGACAATGCAGTGGCAAAATTAGATTTCAAGAATGCATTTAATCTCCCGATTAGAGACCCCCAACAACTACAAGCATTATTGTAGCCTCAATAATGCTTTAGAGAGTGTCGGGGAAGGACAGAGCCAGCCTCCTAGCAGTGAAAGCTCCTCATACAGGGGACTTCCTGTTGGCTGTCCCCAACTCCTCCCTTGGCACACGTCTCGACCCACAGACCATCCGCACTGGCGTTGCCTTTCGACTTGCCGCCCCTATTCTCGCCAAACACAGGTGTATTTGCGGCAGCGAATCGGCAGACCGATTCGGATACCATTGTCTTGTTTGCCGTAGGTCCGAGGAAAGGATTGAAAGGCATGAAGAAGTTAATAGCGTCATCAAGAGGAGCCTGATAACAGCCGAATGCCCAGCAATAAGGGAGCCACCCTAGTTATGCAGATCTGATACCATCTGGACGCTTTTGGTGATGGTTGTTTCACTCACAACCACCCAAAAATATCAACTGCCACCACCACTACCAACCCTCACACTATTATCAACTACCATCAGCTTCAGGGAGTCCAGAAAGTCTAGTAAATACGGTGAATTTGCCCATAATTATATGTTTGTTCACAAAGGCTCGGAGACCCTTGGCCCATGAGGAAAGAGTGCATCTAATTCCTTAAGGAGCTAGGCAAAAAAAAAAAAAAAAAACTCATCAGGGGTAACTAAGGATCCCAGGGCAGCTAGTTTTCTCTTCCAGCGACTCAGCGCTGTGGTCAGAGGGGTGAAGTCTGTTTCAGCCTGGGCACGCGCCCCAACTCTGAGGAGCTGGGTCAGATTTTCACATTGTAATCTGTGACCAACACGTAGTACTTGAAATGTATCCCTCAAGCCTCATGTACTGTATATACCATCTTTGTACCAGCAATGTATGTAATAATATATATGTGTGTATGTGTACTCACCTATTTGTGGTTGCAGGGTTCGAGACTCAGCTCCTGGCCTGCATCGATCACTTGTTGACTGACTGTGATGATTTCACATTTGGATGGATTCAGGATGAGTCCCACTTCCTGTGTGTGTGTGTGTGTGTGTGTGTGTGTGTGTGTGTGTGTGTGTGTGTGTGTGTGTGTGTGTGTGTGTGTGTGTGTGTGTGTGTGCGAGTGTTATATTTTAACATCGGTCATCTTCCACCCCTAAAAAAACTAACACAGTCACTATGACTCGTTCAATAGCTGGCTTGTCAGAAGCGCAAATGGCACAGTTCACATGGCCTGCCAAAGTGCAGCATGAGAGTGCAGACACCGTGTGCTTCCCTCCTCCAGCACCTGGGCCCCGCTAACCGGTTTCCTTGAAACAGATGTTTCGCGAGGTAAGTCTATGTTGGATAAAGTTTCATTATTAGTGAGGAGAGTTTCTGTTGGATAAAGTTTCACTAATAGAGATACTTTCAGTTTTCTCTGTTAAGCGATTATTTTAATATAAGGTATTATGAAACCGTGGGTTAAATTTCCTGAGTCACACACACACACACACACACACACACACACACACACACACACACACACACACACACACATACATACACACACACATACACACACACACATACACACATTAGTGCAAAAGTTTGCGACAAGGCTAATTCCACAACTCAGGGGACTGTCCTATGAAGAAAGGTTGAGGGAAATAGGACTAACAACACTGAAGGACAGAAGGGTTAGAGGAGACATGATAACGACATACAAAATACTGCGGGGAATCGACAAGGTAGATAGTGACAGGATGTTTCAGAGAGGGAACTCAGAAACAAGGGGACACAACTGGAAGGTGAAGACTCAGATGAGTCAAAGGGATGTTAGGAAGCATTTCTTCAGCCATAGAGTAGTCAGGAAGTGGAATAGTCTAGCGAACGATATAGTGGAGGCGGGAACCATACATAGTTTTAAAACAAGGTATGATAAAGCTCATGGATCAGGGAGAGCAGAGACCCAGTAGCGGACAGCGAAGAGGCGGGGCCAGGAGCTGAGTCTCGACCCCTGCAACCACAATTAGGTGAGTACACACACACCGCCACCAAAGATGCAACGCTCAGTGATGATCAAGTCCCCAGAATAAGAGATGATTTGCATGCTTCATTAGTGGAATACAGAGATTGAATAACTCTCTCCTGGAGACATGAACGTTGGTGGAAGACGAAATTGACTAAGCGGGGAGGTGGTTTAATGCAAACAGTCCATCACATCTGTTGCAAGATGACCAGCCTCTTAGCAGAAAGCAGACAGACACAGATGGCCAGAGTCTTGTAAAGTGGAAGACGTAGTGTAGCAGAAGCAGGCCAACTGCTTCTGCTTTAGGCTAAGAGACTCATCATGTCGCACCCAGGCACCGCTGTATGACCCTTCTGGGTTTAGCGTTTGGTTATGATGATAATAATAATAATAATAATAATAATAATAATAATAATGCATCTAGGGTGGTGGACTCTCTACATCAAACTACGTCTCTACTTCGTACTTGTCCTCCACTAACGTTAATGGTCTCCAGGAGTGAGACTCCTCTCTGTATTCGACTGATGAAGCCAGCAGAGCTGAGAAACATTTCCTCATTAAAGATTCCTAGTGTTGTACATGTGTCTTAGCAGCTTCTTGGGATGGTGTACCATTTATAACATAAAACACTCGTAGGAACAACAAACTCAGTGAAAGAGCAAAACAATAAAAATAACTAATTGTAACAATAAGAAAAGTATAACTATAATTTATAACAATAACATAGAACAGCAATAACAGCTACGCTACCACCTGACCTTGTCTTGTCTCCTGGCACCACCACCTGACCTTGTCTTCTGGCACCACCACCTGACCTTGTCTTCTGGCACCACCACCTGACCTTGTCTTCTGGCACCACCTGACCTTATCTTCTAGCACCAACACCTGACCTTGTCTCCTGGCACCACCACCTGACCTTGTCGCCTGGCACCACCACTTGACCTTGTCTCCTGGCACCACCACCTGACCTTGTCTCCTGGCACCACCACCTGACCTTGTCTCCTGGCACCACCACCTGACCTTGTCTCCTGGCACCACCACCTGACCTTGTCTCCTGGCACCACCACCTGACCTTGTCTCCTGGCACCACCACCTGACCTTGTCTCCTGGCACCACCACCTGACCTTGTCGCCTGGCACCACCACCTGACCTTGTCTTCTGGCACCACCACCTGACCTTATCTTCTAGCACCAACACCTGACCTTGTCTCCTGGCACCACCACCTGACCTTGTCTTCTGGCACCACCACCTGACCTTGTCTCCTGTCACCACCACCTGACCTTGTCGCCTGGCACCACCACCTGACCTTGTCTCCTGGCACCACCACCTGACCTTGTCTCCTGGCACCACCACCTGACCTTGTCGCCTGGCACCACCACCTGACCTTGTCTTCTGGCACCACCACCTGACATTATCTTCTAGCACCAACACCTGACCTTGTCTCCTGGCACCACCACCTGACCTTGTCTTCTGGCACCACCACCTGACCTTGTCTCCTGGCACCACCACCTGACCTTGTCGCCTGGCACCACCACCTGACCTTGTCGCCTGGCACCACTACCTGACCTTGTTTTCTGGCACCACCACCTGACCATGTCTACTGGCACCACTACCTGATTTTGTCTCCTGGCACCACCACCTGACCTTATATCCTGGCACCACCACCTGACGTTTGACCTTGTCTCCTGGCACCACCTCCTGACCTTGTAATCTGGCACCACCATCTGACCTTGTCTCCTGGCACCACCACCTGATCTTGTCTCCTGGCACCACCACCTGACCTTGTCTCCTGGCACCACCACCTGACCTTGTCGCCTGGCACCACCACCTGACCTTGTCGCCTGGCACCACTACCTGACCTTGTTTTCTGGCACCACCACCTGACCATGTCTACTGGCACCACTACCTGATTTTGTCTCCTGGCACCACCACCTGACCTTATATCCTGGCACCACCACCTGACGTTTGACCTTGTCTCCTGGCACCACCCCCTGACCTTGTCTTCTGTCACCACCATCTGACCTTGTCTCCTGGCACCACCACCTGACCTTGTCTCCTGGCACCATTTTCTCGTTTTTTTCTTGTATTTTCGTGTCTAGTTTTATCTCACCCAGATTCCTTGTATAGGCAGTGGCACCGTCTTGCCACTCTCAGTATGGATACTATTCTTCTTTTGTATCTTTACTGAGAGGAACACACCTCTCAGTGTATATACAGTGAGATATACGCACATCTTGGTTTATCTACAAATACACACCCCTCGGTGTATATACAGAGATATCCACACCCCTCGGTGTATATACAGAGATATCCACACCTCAGAGTATATACAGATATACATACCCCTCGGTGTATATACAGAGATATCCAAACCCATCGGTGTATATACAGAGATATGCATACCCCTCGGTGTATATACAGAGATATACACACCTCGGTGTATATAGAGATATACACACCTCAGTGTATATACAGAGATATACATACCCCACGGTGTATATACAGAGATATGCACACCCCTCGGTGTATATTCCCTTGAAACCATCAAACGAAAAATCACGCACATTAAAAAAATAATCACAAGCAAAGCTGAAATTTTAATTTATTCCGTAAAATTACACAAATTACATAAATTACCCGTTCGAAAAGAACGAACCTTGAATTTTCCACACCGTGCGATCAGAATTACTTTTGACACTTCCTGAGGCACTACCCCCTTTCCCTTCCGGCCCTCGTACTCTCTCAATGTAATCTGTGCGGTCTTTATTTTTTATTTACATTTTCTCTGCTATATATTTTTTTGTATCCGTTGTCATTGTAGTGTATTCGCTGAAGAGCTTCCGTTGGGAGGAGTCAGAGCTGCTACCACCGCTGCCGTCTGGTCAACCCAGATGACCTCCAGTTCCCCGAGGAGCTGTGTCTGGCCCTTACGGGTTTAGCGCTGCAGGATGAATATAACAAAAAACTAACAGCATTTTCATAATATAATAATAATTAGCAATAATATTAACTATAATAATAATAATAATAATAATAATAATAATAATAATAATAATAATAATAATAATAATAATAATAATAATAATAATAATAATAATAATAATAATAATAATAATAATAATAATAATAATAACAATAATAATAATGATTCAGTGAGCAAGTGCGAGTTGCTTACAAGTATTGAATGTAACATAGAAGGTCTCATCACTTGTCCCTTCACTTTCGTAACACTGTAACACGGTCTTGCTTTTTCTGTACTGTGCTATACAGGTGATGGTGCCTCAAGCTACAGCGGCTGATGACTGACTTACAGCTGCCACGAAGAAGACCTATGTTGGTGTCAGTGGTTGTATTGTGAATCATTCGTTTGAGTCATATTACCTCATGTCCGTTTTGATTGCTGACCAAGAGTTTAGTTGTATTAAAATTCGATAAAAGCTATTGAGATCCTAATAAAAAAAAGAGTATTGTTAAGGCAGTACAAGAATAGAATGTGAGAGAAGGACAGCAAAAGACCTTATAGTGTATATATTGAAGTCGTCTCATCAGGACCAACTACAGAGTAACTGCGTCTCATTCTGCTGCTAACGTTGATCCACAATACATTACATGCTGAGTCTTGCCTTCGTTATTACTCTCACCTCGTTCACTAGCGCAGGTAACACACAGGTGCACTTCATCACTCTACATACTCACCATCGTCGGTGAGCTGAGTGTTTACTTATTATTTAAAATGCTTGAAGGTCTTACGTTAACACTTCTGACACGAACACTTGATTAGTCTCCTCTTACTAATGTACACAAAATACTACTTCGAGTTTTCTTTGAAAAAATAAGAATTTTTTTTGTTTAGCCCCTTTTCTCCACGTTCTTCTGACGTTGTCTCGAGTGAAACTTCACCTTAATTACATTTCCCCCATAGAATTTGTGACTATGAACGACTAATAGGGAAAACAAAAAAAAATATCTTACAACATAAGACTTTATGTAGAAATTATCGGACCCCCTTCCCTCCCAAGTAGAGAGGAGTGTATTCACAAAACAAATACACCTTAAAACTAGTACCAAACAGTTACAAATGCGTCACAAACTCAGCAACAAACATGACCTATGCTCCACGGAAACGAGCATTACCTGACAGATTAGTAAGAGGAACACGGCCTTGGCCGCTGACACCATAAAGCATAAACCATCGTAGAGCTCTATGATGTGACTCTGCAGTTGTCTTATATAGAGACGGAGATGTGATGCTGCAGGAAGATTGTGCAACTTAAGATACACCTGGGTCGAGACAGCTCTGCTCTGGCTCTCAGACTTCTTATGTCTGACTTCAAAATTCAGCCATAAGAAGTCTGAGAGCCGATGAAGGGCTCTTGAACCAAAGAAATGGCGCTTTCCGCCTCTTCGGTTTCAACCCTGATTGCTTCCCATTCTTTAGGTGTTGTATGATTCCCATGGGTTTACTGCAAAATAATTCTCATACCCGAGTGGACTGTCAACACGAACTACACTGTAACTGGTCAGTACATCGACTGAGAACTTTACTATTGACAAGGATAAGTACGTTCTTGATGAGATGTGCATAAGTACTGAATGATGGGATGTGGCGTAGAGTAACATCTCTGGTGCAGTGTGGAGCAGCCAAGTACCTGCCTTTGTTTACAACTCTGACTGACTCTCTCTTTTGGCAACACTTTTGACTCTGAAAATTTAGGAAATTTAGAACTTTCAGATAGTTTTTTTTTTTTTTTTTGGGGGGGGGGAGGGGGTACTTAGAAGATGTTAGTCTTAACAACGTGGTTCTGGTTGTACTACTTCTCCCGGCCCCACAGAGCTTATTTAGCTCTGTCCTATCTAATTTTAAATCTATGTGCATAATTTTCCTAAACTTCATTTCGCTCGTAATTATTTCCATTATTATTTAAGGAAACAGCTAAGTCCGCAGGGTTATACAGCTCCTGGGAAATGGAACGCAATCAGGGTTAATCCAAAGAAGGGAAGAATAGCTCTGATTCCTTAGATCAAGAGTGTTTCAAGGTAGCCCAATCTTACGGGATTTCTACCTCGTTCCACTTTTCGTTACTCTTACACTGGATAAATTATACATAAAATCCGTGGCTCATCTAGATTTTCATCTTCAATTCATGCCCAGCTGATTGAGACTCGATTGTCAATCGGTTCTTGACTAAGTAAGTAAGTAAGTTTATTCAGGTATACACAAATACAGTTACATAGATTATCATACATAGCAGTATATGTGTAGAGAACCTAGGATAACCCAAAAAGTCAGACAGAGTGACTTATTTCCATTGGGGTCCTTGTCAATACTTTTGTCTATCTTACACTTCAATGTCACGTCTCTCTTCATTCATTCTTCTGATCTTTTGTCCCTCGTAGTCCATCCACGCACCTTCCTCGGGCTCCACGAACAGTCTGGTTGTTAACATCACGCTTTTTCGAGAATTTGTACGTGAATCACTAGGTCCAGGCTCCAAGCTGGTGCTCCATACTTCCAGCCTGGTCTAGCCAGCGTCGTGGTCTAACCGGCGTCGTGGTCTAGCCAGCGTCGTGGTCTAGCCAGCGTCGTGGTCTAACCAGCGTCGTGGTCTAACCAGCGTCGTGGTCTAGCCAGCGTCGTGGTCTAACCAGCGTCGTGGTCTAACCAGCGTCGTGGTCTAGCCAGCGTCGTGGTCTAACCAGCGTCGTGGTCTAACCAGCGTCGTGGTCTAGCCAGCGTCGTGGTCTAACCAGCGTCGTGGTCTAACCAGCGTCGTGGTCTAGCCAGCGTCGTGGTCTACCCAGCGTCGTGGTCTAACCAGCGTCGTGGTCTAGCCAGCGTCGTGGTCAGCCAGCGTCGTGGTCTAGCCAGCGTCGTGGTCTAGCCAGCGTCGTGGTCTAACCAGCGTCGTGGTCTAACTAGCATCGTGGTCTAGCCAGCGTCGTGGTCTAACCAGCGTCGTGGTCTAGCCAGCGTCGTGGTCTAGCCAGCGTCGTGGTCTAACCAGCGTCGTGGTCTAACCAGCGTCGTGGTCTAACCAGCGTCGTGGTCTAACCAGCGTCGTGGTCTAACTAGCATCGTGGTCTAGCCAGCGTCGTGGTCTAACCAGCGTCGTGGTCTAACCAGCGTCGTGGTCTAACCAGCGTCGTGGTCTAACCAGCGTCGTGGTCTAACCAGCGTCGTGGTCTAACCAGCGTCGTGGTCTAACCAGCGTCGTGGTCTAACCAGCGTCGTGGTCAGCTAGCGTCGTGGTCTAGCCAGCGTCGTGGTCTAGCCAGCGTCGTGGTCTAACCAGCGTCGTGGTCTAACCAGCGTCGTGGTCTAGCTAGCGTCGTGGTCTAACCAGCGTCGTGGTCTAGCCAGCGTCGTGGTCTAACCAGCGTCGTGGTCTAGCCAGCGTCGTGGTCTAGCCAGCGTCGTGGTCTAGCCAGCGTCGTGGTCTAACCAGCGTCGTGGTCTAGCCAGCGTCGTGGTCTAACCAGCGTCGTGGTCTAGCCAGCGTCGTGGTCTAACCAGCGTCGTGGTCTAGCCAGCGTCGTGGTCTAGCCAGCGTCGTGGTCTAGCCAGCGTCGTGGTCTAACCAGCGTCGTGGTCTAACCAGCGTCGTGGTCTAGCCAGCGTCGTGGTCTAGCCAGCGTCGTGGTCTAACCAGCGTCGTGGTCTAACCAGCGTCGTGGTCTAACCAGCGTCGTGGTCTAACCAGCGTCGTGGTCTAGCCAGCGTCGTGGTCTAACCAGCGTCGTGGTCTAACCAGCGTCGTGGTCTAACCAGCGTCGTGGTCTAGCCAGCGTCGTGGTCTAACCAGCGTCGTGGTCTAACCAGCGTCGTGGTCTAACCAGCGTCGTGGTCTAGCCAGCGTCGTGGTCTAACCAGCGTCGTGGTCTAGCCAGCGTCGTGGTCTAACCAGCGTCGTGGTCAACCAGCGTCGTGGTCAACCAGCGTCGTGGTCAACCAGCGTCGTGGTCAGCCAGCGTCGTGGTCTAACCAGCGTCGTGGTCTAACCAGCGTCGTGGTCTAACCAGCGTCGTGGTCTAACCAGCGTCGTGGTCTAACCAGCGTCGTGGTCTAACCAGCGTCGTGGTCTAACCAGCGTCGTGGTCTAACCAGCGTCGTGGTCTAACCAGCGTCGTGGTCTAGCCAGCGTCGTGGTCTAACCAGCGTCGTGGTCTAACCAGCGTCGTGGACAACTTTGTGTATTACAGTTCAGCTTCTCGAAACCAGTTCTTAATTTGCCAACTATGAATACGCCTCTGACGAAATTTGCTTACTTTAAGTGAAGGGCGAGTGTTGTGTCACAGTGCCACGTGGTGTGTTGTGTCACAGTGCCACGTGGTGTGTTGTGTCACAGTGCCACGTGGTGTGTTGTGTCACAGTGCCACGTGGTGTGTTGTGTCACAGTGCCACGTGGTGTGGTGTGTCACAGCGCCACGTGGTGTGTTGTGTCACAGTGCCACGTGGTGTGTTGTGTCACAGTGCCACGTGGTGTGTTGTGTCACAGTGCCACGTGGTGTGGTGTGTCACAGTGCCACGTGGTGTATTGTGTCACAGTGCCACGTGAGGTTCCCCTCGACTCAGGAAAGCTGTATAATAGGAAAAATGATAGTAGTAGATATAGCTGCGTGGGTCGAATTGCCTCGACTTGCAGTAACATACCATACCACGGGTGGGGTTCGACCCGCGGTCACAGAGTCTCAAAACTCCAGACCGTCGCGGGTTCAAACCCCACCCGTGGTATGGTTTGTTTGCAACCGTGTCATTACGATTTCGTGAGTCATGCAGTAACAGTTTAGAGGGGATTAGAAGCACCAGTAAAAGTCGGAATTAAGTTAGTAGGTGTTAAATGATACTGCCACCACCAGTAGTAACACCTGATAGTAACACAGTGGCAATAGTAACTGCCCCCCCCCATGGCAATAGTAAAATCCTCACTATCATCAATAGTAACACCTAATAGTAACAACCCCACCTTCCTCCAGCAACATGACACAGTGATGTTGTTGTTGTTGTTGTGTGACTGGTTAATGTTCCGGGTCAGACCGAAATGTCGTCATAAGTTTCTCTTATGTGCGAGTTATTTGTGTCTTGGTCCAGTCACGGTATTGTCTCTTTTATTCTTCACTAGCAACATCATCGCTACCACCAATAGTAACATCCCCAACAATAGTAACCCTCCCAGTAACAGTAATATCTTCACCACTACCATAGTAACAGTAGCAGTAACACCCCCAGCAACAGTAACACCCCCACCCCCAGCAACAGTAACACCCCCCCCCAGCAACAGAAACACCCCCACCCCCCAGCAACAGTAACACCCCCACCCCAGCAACAGTAACACCCCCACCCCAGCAACAGAAACACCCCTACCCCCAGCAACAGTAACACCCCCCCCCAGCAACAGAAACACCCACACCCCCAGCAACAGTAACACCCCCACCCCAGCAACAGTAACACCCCCACCCCCAGCAACAGTAACACCCCCACCCCAGCAACAGTAACACCCCCACCCCCAGCAACAGTAACACCACCACCCCAGCAACAGTAACACCCCACCCCCAGCAACAGTAACACCCCACCCCAGCAACAGAAACACCCCCACCCCCAGCAACAGTAACACCCCACCCCCAGCAACAGAAACACTCCCCCCCCCATCAACAGTAACACCCCACCCCCAGCAACAGTAACACCCCCACCCCCAGCAACAGTAACACCCCCACCCCCAGCAACAGTAACACCCCCCAGAAACAGTAACACCCCCATCCCCAGCAACAGTAACACCCCCACACCCAGCAACAGTAACACCCCACCCCAGCAACAGTAACACCCCCCCCCAGCAACAGTAACACCCCACCCCCAGCAACAGAAACACCCCCACCCCCAGCAACAGTAACACCCCCACCCCCAGCAACAGAAACACCCCCACCCCCAGCAACAGTAACCCCCCACCCCAGCAACAGTAACACCCCCACCCCCACCAACAGTAACACCCCACCCCCAGCAACAGAAACACCCCCACCCCCAGCAACAGTAACACCCCCACCCCAGCAACAGTAACACCCCCACCCCTAGCAACAGTAACACCCCCACCCCCAGCAACAGTAACACCCCACCCCCAGCAACAGAAACACCCCCACCCCAGCAACAGTAACACCCCACCCCCAGCAACAGTAACACCCCACCCCCAGCAACAGTAACACCCACACCCCCAGCAACAGTAACACCCCTACCCCAGCAACAGAAACACCCCCACCCCCCAGCAACAGTAACACCCCCCCCCACAGCAACAGAAGCACCCCCACCCCCAGCAACAGTAACACCCCACACTCAGCAACAGTAACACCCCCACCCCCAGCAACAGTAACACCCCACCCCAGCAACAGAAACACCCCACCCCAGCAACAGTAACACCCCCACCCCAGCAACAGTAACACCCCCACTCCCAGCAACAGTAACACCCCCACTCCCAGAAACAGTAAAACCCCACCCCCAGCAACAGAAACACCCCACCCCCAGCAACAGTAACACCCCCACCCCCAGCAACAGTAACACCCCCACCCCAGCAACAGTAACACCCCCACCCCAGCTACAGTAACACCCCCACCCCAGCAACAGTAACACCCCCACCCACAGCAACAGAAGCACCCCCACCCCCAGCAACAGTAACACCCCACACTCAGCAACAGTAACACCCCCACCCCCAGCAACAGTAACACCCCACCCCCAGCAACAGAAACACCCCACCCCCAGCAACAGAAACACCCCCACCCCCAGCAACAGTAACACCCCCACCCCAGCAACAGAAACACCCCACCCCCAGCAACAGTAACACCCCACCCCCAGCAACAGTAACACCCCACCCCCACCAACAGTAACACCCCACCCCCAGCAACAGAAACACCCCACCCCAGCAACAGTAACACCCCCACCCCAGCAACAGTAACACCCCCACCCCTAGCAACAGTAACACCCCACCCCCAGCAACAGTAACACCCCCACCCCAGCAACAGAAACACCCCACCCCCAGCAACAGTAACACCCCACCCCCAGCAACAGTAACACCCCACCCCCAGCAACAGTAACACCCACACCCCCAGCAACAGTAACACCCCTACCCCAGCAACAGAAACACCCCCACCCCAGCAACAGTAACACCCCCACCCACAGCAACAGAAGCACCCCCACCCCCAGCAACAGTAACACCCCCACACTCAGCAACAGTAACACCCCACCCCCAGCAACAGTAACACCCCCACCCCCAGCAACAGTAACACCCCACCCCCAGCAACAGTAACACCCCCACCCCCAGCAACAGTAACACCCCACCCCAGCAACAGAAACACCCCCACCCCCAGCAACAGTAACACCCCCACCCCACCAACAGAAACACTCCCACCCCCATCAACAGTAACACCCCCACCCCCAGCAACAGTAACACCCCACCCCCAGCAACAGTAACACCCCCACCCCCAGCAACAGTAACCCACCCCCAGAACAGTAACACCCCACCCCAGCAACAGTAACACCCCACCCCAGCAACAGTAACACCCCACCCCCAGCAACAGTAACACCCCACCCCCAGCAACAGTAACACCAATCTTCACACGCTATATCACATTATTACATATAAAAAAAAATAATTGTATTTTAATATTTTTCTCTTTATTTTATTGTTTACTTTTCAAGTATTCTCTCCAATACGCTTTAGTTCATCGATAATACAGTGTTTAGATAACTTGGGTCATAGATCAAAACTAGGGTGACTTGGACCTGCCTAGCATGGGCCAGTAGGCCTGCTGCAGTGCTCCTTCTTTCTTATGTTCTTATGTACTCGGCAACTGAGGACACGCCAGCCATCACACTTTACCATATTCAAGTCAAACAAAAAACTTTCACAATGAACCTTCATTACTCATCTTATAGGTTGTTCTGTGCAACATTTAGCGGATTATTAGCAGCTTTTCATGCGGGGCAACGAAACAGCTCTTTACAGATGGTTGCCTGACGGGAGCATCAGATGGTTGCCTGACGGGAGCATCAGATGGTTGCCTGACGGGACCATCAGATGGTTGCCTGACGGGAGCATCAGATGGTTGCCTGACGGGACCATCAGATGGTTGCCTGACGGGAGCATCAGATGGTTGCCTGACGGGAGCATCAGATGGTTGCCTGACGGGAGCATCAGATGGTTGCCTGACGGGAGCATCAGATGGTTGCTGACGGGAGCATCAGATGGTTGCCTGACGGAGCATCAGATGGGTTGACGGAGACAGATGGCCTGCGGACCAGATGGTTAGAAGGCACGGTAGGGAGGTGCCTTTGTTGCGTGCGCCAGAGATCCATTTCTTGGCAGTTGCGCTCATTAACCCATTGAAATTGGCCTCTCACGGCGAGACGCCGATAAATGAGCCAATTAACCACGCACATTAATATAAATTAAAACGGTTATTAGAGCTTGAACCCACCTTTTCCACTGAGGGAATGTCCAAACATAACCGCGAACATTGTTTCTTGATATTATGATGAATGTCGAGCATTTGGACGTTCGTAAATTTTCTCTGCTTCGTTGATACGCCTTTATATCCAATGAAAGGTTTTTGGTATTTTAAAAAATAAAATCTTTTTTTGATCTCATTTGACCCCTCAAGGTAGGTTCCTTGATGCCGGTGAAGGGGCTCTTGATCTAAGGAAGTGAACCCGTACTCCAGTTCCTTGAATCTAGCTTGAGTACCTTCCATTCCCCCAAGCGCCGTATGAACCCTACGGATTTAGCGCTTCCCCCTGAAAGTAATAATAATAATAATAATAATAATAATAATAATAATAATAATAATAAAAATAATTATTAATAATAATATTAATAATAATAATAATAATAATAATAATTATAATAATTATTAATAATAATAATAATAATAATAATAATAATAATAATAATAATAATAATAATAATAATAATAATAATAACAATAATAATAAATACTACTACTACTACTACTAATAATAATATTTTTTCTCATTTGCTTGGCAGGTTATGGAAATCATCTGTACTGTCAACAACAGTCAAGGGTCAACATTAAACTCCATTACTGAAATTATGAAATTGTTTTAACCTATTCATTACAATCTCGTAATTTCAATCTTATTTCTTTTTGAGACTTCATACCAACGCTTGCGAGGCTGTGATCACAATATTGTGAGCTCAGTATCCCATTGTTGTGAGAGGTGATCCCAAGGTTTTTGAGCTCAGGATCCCAGCGCCGCGATATCCTGATCTCAACGTTGTGAGCTTGTGGTCGGTTTTGAGCTCGTGCTCACAACACTGCAAGTTCGTGCTCTAAACACTGTATACCGTGATCATAACGTTGTAAACTGTGATCCAAACGTTGTCAGCTCGTGATCCCAACGCTGATCACAATACATCACACCCCCTTCCACTTACTGCAACGTCTGCCACTCAGGATCACTTGGAGCTTTGCTTCAACCTCTGCCACTCAGGACCACCACAAACAACGTTGCTACATAAGCCAACAACAGCTGTAGTTTACACATTATATATATCCTTTGTAAATATTTCAAGACTCTGGTAAGATAGGTAAATTAATGCACAATTCTTTTATTTCACCTTTCCCGGCTGTTGCTAAAAAAAATGCATTCTTTCGAAATTTACAAATACCCTGTGCCAGAGGGAAATTTGCTGCCTCCTGGTGTGTTTACGTGTTGGGGTGGGTAATGAGTGGTCTGTGGGGGGACACCCCTCATGATTGCTGGTTTCAAGCGGCTTTCGTACTGGACCTTCTTACTAAATGTTGCTGTTGTGTTGTGTCATAAGTCTTGGAGGTTTCTTTCAAGACTCTTCCCACCTCAGGACGAATACTTATAACAAGATTTATTGCTCGGTAAGTGATGATTGCTGTCATGTTTCCTGCAGGATGCATTTATAAATAAATCAGGTGGATGGTCACTGTACATAGTTCTCGTTATTTTGTGAGGTAAAAAATATGTGTTCTGGTCCTAGTGGTGTTGATATATATACAATACTTTTTGTTCAAATTGGAGGTAGTTATCACATCGTTGCCGGAGTCTCTGGTGTTCTTACTGCTGTGGTTTTTTTTTTTTGAGGGAGGGGTGGTAAGATTTGCTATCTTGGTTTATAGAGCAACGAGAGTTTCAATAAATTCATTGTTACAATAACCCAGAGAAAATCAGTCGTAACATCCCCTAATTAATAAATGTAATTGAAATTAAAGAATCCTGACTAAGCTTAGGCCGACCTAAGTTTCCTTTGGCAGAATTAAACCCAATTATGTCACGTTAATTTTAGCAAGACTTAGTAAGGTTGGTAAGCGAGTCTTGGTGCAAAGAAAAAATATATATATACATATATCACGTTAAGTCACAAAAATACATCGGTGCATAAGATAAAAATTAAAAAAAAACAATCTATATCCAGGGAAGTATCAAGTGGCTGACACAAACCACGGAACGGGCGGGGATTAAACCCATTTAGTTCCGTCATGATGACTGACACACTGCTGAGGAGGATTAAACCATACATTATCCTGACAGTTTACATAAACCACTCAGCGTAGTCTACAAAACAACCCACATCACACTGCTACTTCAGTTTATTAATTAATTTATTATAAATAAGTGTTTACCTTTCTACATTCATAGATCTGCAGGAACACGAGGCGATGCCACAGCACCGTGGCTTTCTTTACAGATGACACCCGAATTTGCATGACAGTGTCCTCCGTTGAAGACACCTGGAGTTACCTGGAATTACCTGGAGTTTACCTGGAGAGGGTTTCGGGGGTCAACGCCCCCGCGGCTCGGTCTGAGACCAGACCACGTGGTGGATCAGGGTCTCATCAACCAGGCTGTTACTGCTGGCCGCACGCAAACTGACGTACGAACCACAGCCCGGCTGGTTAGGTACTGACTTTAGGTGCCTGTCCAATGCCTTCTTGAATATAGCCAGGGGTCTATTGATAATCCCCCTTATGTATGCTGGGAGGCAGTTGAACAGTCTTGGGCCCCGGACACTTATTGTGCTGTCTCTCAGTGTACTCGTGGCGCCCCTGCTTTTCATTGGGGAAATGTTGCATCTCCTGCCGAATCTTTTGCTTTCATAGGGAGTGATTTTCGTGTGCAAGTTTGGTACTAATCCCTCTAGGATTTTCCAAGTGTATATTATCATGTATGTCTTTCGCCTGCGTTCCAGGGAATACAAATCAAGGGCCTTCAACCGTTCCCAGTAATTTAGGTGCCTTATCGTACTTATGTGTGCCGTGAAAGTTCTTTGTACACTCTCCAGGTCAGCAATTTCGCCTGCACTGAAGGGGGCAGTTAGTGTACAGCAGTATTCCAGCCTAGAGAGAATAAGCAATTTGAAGATAATCATCATGGGCTTGGCATCCCTAGTTTTGAAGGTTCTCATTGTTCATCTTATCATTTTCCTAGAATTAACCAAATCTTTAAATGGGCCGCAGAAATCAATATGAAGTTCAATGATGAGAAATTTCAATTACTCCTATATAGAAAACGTGAGGAAATTAAAACTATATCGGAGTATAAAACAAATTCCAACAACACAATAGGGCGAAAAACTAATGTCAAAGACCTGAGAGTGATAATGACAGAGGATCTCACCTTCAAAGACCACAACATTGTATCAATCACATCTGCTAGAAAAAAAACAGGATGGATAATGAGAACCTTGAAAACCAGGGATGCCAAGCCCATGATGACACTCTTCAGGTCGCTTGTTCTATCTAGGCTGGAATATTGCTGCACACTAACTGCACCTTTCAAGGTAGGTGAAATTGCTGACCTAGAAAATGTGCAGAGAACCTTCACGGCACCCATAACTGCGATAAACCACTTCAATTACTGGGAACGCTTGAAGTTCCTAAACCTGTACTCCCTAGAACGCAGGCGGTAGAGATACATGATTATATACACTTGGAAAATCCTCGAGGGATTAGTACCAAACTTGTATGTGAAAATCACTCCCTAAGAAAGCAAAAGACTCGGCAGAAGATGTAACATCCCCCCAATGAAAAGCAGGGGTGCCACTAACACGATAAGAGACAACACAATATGTTTCAGGGGCCCAAGACTGTTCAACTGCCTCCCAGCATACATAAGGGGGATTACCAATAGGCCCCTGGCTGTCTTCAAGAAGGCTCTGGACAGGCACCTAATCAGTACCTGACCTGCCGGGCTGTGGTTCGAACGTCGGGTTGCGTGCGGCCAACAGTAACAACTTGGTTAATCAGGCCCTGATCCATCATGAGGCCTGGTCACAGACCGGGCCGCGGGGCGTTGACCCCTGAAACCCTCTACAGGTATACTCCAGGATGTTCAAGTGATGCTTCCATACTGTGCAATGTACTGTCAACACCATTGTTGTGTTTGCGTGGTGTTGCATGCTGATAACACAGACAATGTGATGTCTTTATGGAACACCGTTCACAGGGCAAGAGTGTGAGGGCAAGACTGTGAGGGCAAAAGTGTGATGAGGGCAAGAATGAGAGTGAGGGCAAGAGTGTAAGGCAAGAATGTGGTGAGGACAAGAGTGTGGTGAGAGCAAAAGGGTGGTGAGGGCAAGAGTGTGAGTGAGGGCAAGATTGTGAGTGAGGGCAAGAGTGTGAGTAAGGGCAAGAGTGTGAGTGAGGGCAAGAGTATGAGTGAGGGCAAGAGTGTGAGGGCATTAGTGTGAGTGAGAGCAAGAGTGTGAGTAAGGGCAAGAGTGTGAGGGCTAGAGTGAAAGGGCAAGATTGTGAGTGATGGCAAGAGTGTGAGGGCAAGAGTGTGAGTGAGAGCAAGAGTGTGAGTGAGAGCAAGAGTGTAAGGGCAAGAGTGTGAGTGAGGGTTAGAGTGTGAGTAAGGGCAAGAGTGTAGGGGTAAGAGTGTGGGTGAGGGTAAGAGTGTGAGTGAGGGTAAGAGTGTGGGTGAGGGTAAAAGTGTGAGTAATGGTAAGAGTGTGAGTAAGGGTTAGAGTGTGAGTGAGGGTTAGAGTGTGAGTAAGGGCAAGAGTGTAAGGGTAAGAGTGTGGGTGAGGGTAAGAGTGTGGGTGAGGGTAAGAGTGTGGGTGAGGATAAGAGTGTGATTAAGGGTAAGAGTGTGAGTAAGGGTTAGAGTGTGAGTGAGGGTTAGAGTGTGAGTAAGGGCAAGAGTATAATGGTAAGAGTGTGAGTAAGGGCAAGAGTATAATGGTAAGAGTGTGAGTAAGGGAAAGAGTGAGTGAAGGTGTAAGAATGATGAAAGTATAAAAATAGTCCAAACGAGATAGTGAGAAAGGAAGCAAGAATAAGAATGTATTGTATCAAGGGCTTGATAAAGCTCCTGGAGAGCGAAACGTTCCCACAATAAAATGTCACATTAGTTACACTTGCACCTGGGAGTGATCATGTCAGAGGATCTCACCTTCAAAGACCATAACATTGTATCAATCACACCTGCTAGAAAAATGACATGATGGATAATGAGAACCTTGAAAACCAGGGATGCCAAGCCCATGATGACAGACTTCAGGTCGCTTGTTCTATCTAGGCTGGAATATTGCTGCTCACTAACTGCACCTTTCAAGGCAGGTGAAATTGCTGACCTAGAAAATGTACAGAGAACCTTCACGGCACCCATAACTGCGATAAACCATCTCAATTACTGGGAACGCTTGAAGTTCCTCAACCTGTACTTCCTAGAACGCAGGCGGGAGAGATACATTATTATATATCACTCCCTAAGAAAGCAAAGGACTCGGCAGACGATGCAACATCCCCCCAATGAAAAGCAGAGGTGCCACTAGCACGATAAGAGACAGCATAATAAGTGTCAGGGGCCCAAGACTGTTCAACTGCCTCCCAGTATACATAAGGGGGATTACCAATAAACCCCTGGCTGTCTTCAAGAAGGCTCTGGACAGGCACCTAGTCAGTACCTGAGCAGCCGGGCTGTGTTTCGTGCGTCGGGTTGCGTGCGGCCAACAGTAACAGCCTGGTTGATCAGGCCCTGATCCACCATGAGGCCTGGTCACAGACAGCGCTGCGGGGGCGTTGACCCCCGAAACCCTCTCCAGGTATACTCCAGGTGTGTCCTTTTACCTAACAAGAATAAGAATGTTAAGCCAAGAGCATGGGTGATAAGTAGAGAGAAAAATGATAGTGAGAGCGAGAATTAGAATAAGGGAGAGAGAATGAGGAAAAAATGTGAAAGGGAATGAGGGAAAGAATGTGAGAGAGAATGCAAATGACAGATAATGCGAGAGAGAGAGAGAATCAAGTGATCAGTGAAGCAAGTACACAGGTTAATTACGTGGGAACAAGAATACCAGCCATTTCTGGCTCACTGGCACCTCACTCAGAGGTCAACTACATTAACACAGAGGTTCCTCCATGATGATCTAGTGCTGGTCTACACAGCCTTCTTTGCCTGCTCTGTGTCTTATGTCTTCATATTATTTTGGTTTACAGTCTTGTTTTTAACTTGAGATTGCTTTGATTTATCCTTGTATCTTTCTTACAGTCTGTCCCTCAAAAACCAATGTCGATTTCTCACATGCGATTTTAGGACAGATTTTCGATAAACGTTCTTTAGATTAGGTTAGGTTGGGTTGGGTGAGATTATCGTCATTAATCAAAATTTAATCAATTATGAAATACCGTAACTCCATTAAATACAATAATACATAAAGTTGAAATAAACTTTTCGAGAGACAATGAAGACATTATTAAGAAGAAGGTTCGGATTGTCAGTGGAGATTATTGGTACCAGTTTGTCAATTTTATTTTTTAAATGGTGTTTCTGTCGTGAAAAAAAAAACTTTAGTATACTTCATCTGAACAGCTTGATTCGTTAATGGCTTATACATCTTATGAAACGGTTGAAACCCTGTATGATGTAGAGGAGGATCCGTTGCCAGGAAGGTGGGCATCTTCCCCAGCTCTGTCTGGATACTTCCAGTGGCTAGTGTGGCGTGCGCCGAGTATTTATTCGACGTTCATCACACACTGGCAATTCAGAATATAGCAGTTATGTGCCCCATTGCTGTATTGATTGTTCAGTTCAATCCAGCAATCAGGTGAGAGCCGACTCCTCAGTGAAGGTGCCATCATACCTGCCTGCCTAGCTGGGAGGCAGACTCTCGCTTACTCTGATTGACTCTTGCTCTGATTGACTCTTGCTCTGATTGACTCTTGCTCTGATTGACTCTTGCTCTGATTGACTCTTGCTCTGATTGACTCTTGCTCTGATTGACTCTTTGCTTTGTCTTATTATTATGCTGCTAAATTAATAACTTAACTGTGTAAATATTGTACATAGTGGTGAAGGATAAACGGGTAAAGGCAAAAACTACCCCTTCTGTGTTTGACTTGCCTTGTCTTGCCTAGTTGCTCGCAGTATTGCTGACTTTGGTTACGGCAAGGTGCAACATGCCTTGAATTGCTGTGTTCTTAATAGTTAGTCTTTGTAATCCCTGGATGGTTACCTCTGGTAAGACCCGGACATGATGACAGTTAACTTGTTTACCTAGTAATGGTAGTTTACTCTCTCCTGGTGTATCTGATCTTCGATTTCATCCAGTGTTGTGGTCTGTCTTCCTCAATATTCTTCTGATATATGTAAGATAAAATAGCACAGTCTCCTCACCACACTGTTTAATTCCTAAGCTTGCTTTCATATTTATATTGTCTAATAATTATCAGAAGATAAAGATATTATAAAAGGAGTTCAATTTTCACTGCATGTTTTGGTTTATATATTGTTATGTTTGAGTTATATATATATATATATATATATATATATATATATATATATATATATATATATATATATATCAATAACAACACTTCGACTGGCCGAGGATTCGAACCCATGTCGTTTTGGCCCTGCCTCGTGGTGAGCGAAAATCATATGACGCCTTAACCCACTGAACCACACAATCCTACAAGAACCAAGCACCCAGCCAAGCTAGGGTTCGTGGTCACAATTATATATACTATACTGCTTGTGGAGGCTAGTACACCAAACGGGGAAAAGAATGAAATTAGCTTAGAGGCACCCACACCACCGTATGTCCTCCTACCAAGAGTAACACACCTAGCTTGGCTGGGTGCTTGGTTCTTGTAGGAATGTGTTGTCCAGTGGGTTAAGGCGTCAAGTAATTTTCGTTCACCACGAGGAAGGGCCAAAACGACATGAGTTCGAATCCTCGGCTAGTCGCACTGTTGTTATTGATTCAAAAAATATATATATATATATATATATATATATATATATATATATATATATATATATATATATATATATATAAACACACACACATTTAAAACTCCGGCCGTCTCCCACCGAGGTTGGGTGGCCCGACAAAGTAAAAAACACTTCCACTGTAACTCATTCAATCACCGTCTTGCCAGAAGGGCCCGAACATTACAGTTCAAATGACGCTCCGAACCGCAACATCCCCACCCCTCCTTTAGAGTGCAGGCGCTGCACTCCAGGACTCAAGTCCCGCTAACCGGTTCCTCTGAATCCCTTTATAAATGTTACCTTGCTCACACTCCAACAGCACATCGAATCATGAAGCCACTTGCCTCCACTCACTGGTCTCTAACATGCGCACACAAGCGCACGAAGTGTTCTCCGCTGCACCACAACTTGAAGTTACAATCAAAGAACAAGAAGAGGATGATTACACTTATGAATATATAGAAGTGAAGGCTGTTGAAGATAAATGTAAGCCCACTAAGGTAATACTGCTGTAACACCTGCTTAACAGGGACACAAACGACAAACGATATAAAAGGGGGTTAAATACAGCAGAGGCAGACTTTGTTACACAGGTTTACTCGAGGATGACTTGATAATGATCATCTTTGATAGAAATGTGTCTAATAAAGGTGTCCTCTTTTATAGGAATCTTTTATAATGCCAAACTTGCTTCACCTGTCTAACCCCACACCTGTTTCGCCTCTACAACAGGACCTGTTTAACCTAACAGTCCTGTTTCAACTAACCCCAGAGCTGGTTTCACCTGTCTAACCCCAGACATGTTTCACTAGACAACCCCAGACCTATTTACACCTGTTTCGTGATACTATCTTCATTTTTAAGACATTTGTAACTCTAGAAAGCACCGCATTCTCATAATAATTAACGTACGTTCATTTCTCGACCCACGAAACTAATGTCGAGCGAGGGATTAACCCACTCGTTTCACCTGCTGGGTTTATTCAGCCTCTGGGTTTATTCAGCCTCTGGGTTTATTCAGCCTCTGGGTTTATTCAGCCCCTGGGTTTATTCAGCCTCTGGGTTTATTCAGCCCCTGGGTTTATTCAGCCTCTGGGTTTATTCAGCCCCTGGGTTTATTCAGCCTCTGGGTTTATTCAGCCCCTGGGTTTATTCAGCCTCTGGGTTTATTCAGCCCCTGGGTTTATTCAGCCTCTGGGTTTATTCAGCCCCTGGGTTTATTCAGCCTCTGGGTTTATTCAGCCCCTGGGTTTATTCAGCCTCTGGGTTTATTCAGCGCCTGGGTTTATTGTGTCGCTGTTACAACGAGATAACATCCTCCCTCTCTTGATTTATTTAAGTTAGGTAAAATTAAAATAAATTGACCCAAGCTAAGAGAAGCTAAACTTAGA
Organism: Cherax destructor; assembly: GCA_009830355.1. Lineage (NCBI taxonomy): Eukaryota > Metazoa > Arthropoda > Malacostraca > Decapoda > Parastacidae > Cherax > Cherax destructor. The sequence continues at coordinate 45,560 of WNWK01010633.1, read as the reverse complement.
TAAGTTAACGTAAGCTAAGCTAACTTACTCTGATCTAAACATAGAAACCCTGACCTAAGTTAACCTCGCCTAAGTTAACTGAATCTAACCTTAACTTAATCTAAGCTGAGTTAACTTAATGTGACTTTAGCTAGTCTAAGATGAGCTAAGTTAAGCTATACTAACATAGCAAACTATCTGGAAGACTGTCAAGGCTGGTTGACGGCATGTTACGTGACACTGTAGTGACGTGTGTTAAAACGTTAGAAAATCAACGTTTTGTATTGTGATGGCTGGTGGTGCACACGCTGGTGGTGCACACGCTGGTGGTGCACACACTGGTGGTGCACACACTGGTGGTACACACACTGGTGGTGTAAACACAGGTGGTGCATACACTGGTGTTGGACACAGGTGGTGCACACACAGGTGGTACACACACTGGTGGTGCACACAGGTGGTGCACACAGATGGTGCACACACAGATGGTGCACACTGGTGGTGCACACACTAGTGGTGCACACAGATGTACACACACTGGTGGTGCATACACTGGTGTTGGACACAGGTGGTGCACACACAGGTAGTGCACACACTGGTGGTGCACACACAGGTGGTGCACACACAGATGGTGCACACTGGTGGTGCACACAGGTGGTACACACACTGGTGGTGCACACACAGGTAGTGCACACACTGGTGGTGCACACAGGTGGTTCACACACTAGTGGTGCACACACAGGTGGTGCACACACTGGTGGTGCACACACTGGTGGTGCACACTCTGGTGTTGGACACTGTTGATGCACACAGGTGGTGCACACAGTAGTGGTGCACACATTAATGTTGCACACGCAAGTGGTGCACACACAGTTGGTGCACACAGTAGTGGTGTACACAGTAATGGTGCACACGCAAGTGGTGCACACACAGGTGGTGCACACACAGGTGGTGCACACACAATTGGTGCTCACACAAGTGGTGCACACACTGGTGTTAGACACTGGTGATGCACACAGGTGGTGCACACACAAGTGGTGCACACACTAGTGGTGCACACACTAGTGGTGCACACACAAGTGGTGCACACAGGTGGTGCACACACAAGTGGTTCACACACAAGTGGTGCACACATTATTATAATAACGACTCAAAGTATTTACAACATTTTTGCCTGGTGTGTGGGAAGGTAATAACTCATTTGGGAAAGAATTAAAAAAAAAAATACACAACAATAAAGATTTACTCACGCACGAAAAAAAAATCTTACAATATCATAGATAAATCAGAGGAAAAAAATCCAGAAGTGTAGCCTAACCTGCACTTATGTAAAATAACTAATAACACAAAGAGGCTACAGCGGGGTGTATGTCTCTCAGCGACTTACCGAAGAAATCGATCTCCTTAAAAATTAAAGTTTCAAAATTTTTTTTTACAGATTTAAAGCTAATTTTTGTTTTCATTAACAATGATATAAAGATTTTTATGTTTTGATCAAAAGTAACATAGAAGCCTCACCTTGCTTTCTTTAAACTAACGTAAGTTTTTTTTTTAGCTACAGTCTTCTATATATGTGATTGGTTAATTTAAATTTATTCACTATTACTTACAATTAATGATACATATACTTTTTTCTAATGCTAAATTGGACGATTCGGCTTAAAAGGCCGAGATTAGATCCTGGGACACATTCTCCCGCCTCAAGAGACAAAACAACGTTCACATTGCCTTAACCACTTAACCAGCGATCCTTCAAAGATCACGCACCTAGCAGAGCTAGGTGTTGTTCGTGACCCGAGGACACTCGTGCAAGTGGTAAGCTCAAGTTAATATATATATATTATATATATATATATATATATATATATATATATATATATATATATATATATATATATATATATATATATATATATATATATATATTATTAACACATTGGCCGTTTCCCACCAAGGCAGGGTGGCCTGAAAAAGAATAACTTTCATCATCATTCACTCCATCACTGTCTTGTCAGAGGCATGCTTACACTACAGTTATTAAACTGCAGCATTAACACCCCTCCTTCAGAGTGCAGACACTGTACTTCCCATCTCCAGGACTCAAGTCCAGCCTGCCGGTTTCCCTGAATCACTTCATACATGTTACATTGCTCACACTCCAACAGCACGTCAAGTCCTAAAAACCATTTGTCTCCATTCACTCCTATCAAATACGCACACACATGCTTGCTGGAAGTCCAAGCCCCTCGAACACAAAACCTCCTTTACCCCCTCCCTCCAACCTTTCCTAGGCCGACCCCTACCCCGCCTTCCCTCCACTACAGATTTATTTACTCTCGAAGTCATTCTATTTTGTTTCTTCCTCTCTACATGTCCGAACCACCTTAAGAACCCTTCCTCAGCTCTCTGGATAATAGTTTTGGTAATCCCGCACCTCCTCCTAATTTCCAAACTACGAATTCTCTGCATTATATTCACACCACACATTGCCCTCAGACATGACATCTCCACTGCCTCCAGCCTTCTCCTTGTTGCAACATTCACCACCCATGCTTCACAACTATATAAGAGTGTTGGTATAAGTATACTCTCATACATTCAACTCTTTGCTTCCACGGACAAAGTTCTTTGTCTCCGCAGACTCCTCAGTGCACCACTCACCCTTTTCCCCTCATCAATTCTATGATTCATCTCATCCTTCATAGACCCATCTGCTGACACGTCTACTCCTAAGTATCTGAATACATTCACCTCCTCCATACTCTCTCCCTCCAATCTGATATCCAATCTTTCGTCACCTAATTTTTTTGTTATCCTCATCACCTTACTCTTTCCTATATTCACTTTTAATTTTCTTCTTTTACATACACTACCAAACTCATCTACCAACCTCTGCAACTTCTCTTCAGAATCTCCCAAAAGCACAGTGTCATCAGCAAAGATCAACTGTGACAACTCCCACTTTGTGTTAGATTCTTTATCTTTTAACCCCACACCTCTTGCCAACACCCGTGCATTCACTTCTCTTGCAACCCCATCAATAAATATATTGAAGAACCATGGTGACATCACACATCCATGTATAAGGCCTACTTTTACTGGGAAATAATCTCCCTCTCTCCTACACACTCTAACCTGAGCCTCACTATCCTCGTAAAAACTCTTCACTGCTTTCAGTAACCTACCTCCTATTCCATACACCTGCAACATCTGCCACATTGCCCCCTATCGACCCTATCATACGCCTTTTCCAAATCCATAAATGCCACAAAAACCTCTTTACCCTTTTCTAAATACTGTTCACCTATATGTTTCACTGTAAACACTTGGTCTACACACCCCCTACCTTTCCTAAAGTCTCCTTGTTCATCTGCTATCCTACTCTCCGTCTTACTCTTAATTCTTTCAATAATAACTCTACCATACACTTTACCAGGTATAATCAACAGACTTATTTCCCTATAATTTTTACACTCTCTTTTGTTCCCTTTGCCTTTATACAAAGGAACTATGCAAGCTCTCTGCCAATCCCTAGGTACTTTACTCTCTTCCATACAATTATTAAATAACAGCACCAACCACTCCAAAACTATATCCTCATATATATATATATACATATTTTATATATATATATATATATATATATATATATATATATATATATATATATATATATACATATATATATATATATATATATATATATATATATATATATATATATATATATATATATATATATATATATATATATATATATATATATATATATATATATATATATATATATATATATATATATATATATATATATATATATATATATATATATATATATATATATATATATATATATATATATATATATATATCACTTCTCTAGAAGTGAAGCGATTACAGTCTTTAAGCCTCTGTTGTATTCCACAGGCTTTTTAAGCACATTAACCAACCAACAATGTCCTTTAAGCATCAGATAAATTCAAGAACTATGCATGAATTTCTCCGAAGAATTGATATTGCAATTAAACAGAGAATATTTTTTTTTACGAAGCGAGAACCTGGTACAAATGGCCAGATATAGAATCTAGATAGAGAGGTAATATTTGTGAAGCTTCAGTGACTAGAGGAAGAGTGATATTATCGAGTGAACGGGAAAGTGGACCGAGGTTGCCATATCCTCTCTGTTATCGTCGAGCTGCTTAATGGGAGGGTAGGAGTGGGTAGGAGGGATTGGGCCCGAAGCAGGGGGGAGGAGGGATAGGAGGGATGCAGGAAGAATGAGGGATGGAGAGGGGGGGGAACGGTTAAGGAGGCCCGGGAAAATAAGTGGGGAGTAGGGGGTTCCGGTGGTAGGGAAGGGGGAGTGGTATTAGATACAGCGGGGTGAAGAAAGCACTTTAAGAGGTCATATTAAACCAGCACTTAAGGAAACCACATCATAACAACCACATTAACCACCGCATTAACCACCACACATAATAATCATCACATTAACCACTTCACATCATAACACCATACACTTCATATCAAATGGTTTATTCAAATATTTCACGGGGCACAGTTTACGAAAATCACTTCTTGTCGGCAGGATGACGACATTACTTGAATGATCATTATAATTACTCGCTAACTTCCTTTAAGGAAGAAAGATGATTGCCGAAGTTCTTCAGGGGCAGGACACCTTACCTCAAGTACAGTATTTACTCTTATTTACTCCTCGTGGTTCTCCATTTCATGACTGATTTATAGTTCTAATACATTAAATTAAATGAAAAAAACATTTTCTTTTCATAAAGAAATATTGCTCCACACAATGGAGCGAGAAACATATAAACCCTGATGGATGATGAAGGTTAGACTGTCAGTCCTCAGTGAGGCATACGATTGTACCTCAACAGTGAACTACTTCGTGGCGAGATCGTGCTCGTCTTTGGGAAGAGCCTCGAGGCCAGCGATACACAAGCTGTGGTGTCCATCACGAAGACGACCCCTAATACTCCTCAGGAACCACATAAGGAAGAGGCTCACAGTTCGGGAGATGTGTTAGAAGGGCAGGTTGATGGCTCAGGGTCCACTCCCACTCACGGAGAGGGATGGTAGAGCGCAGGGTCAGGGCTTGCTGGGTCACCGCAGTGTAGACGAGGCAGGAAAAAGGAACGTGATCTTAATAGCGTGTTGGCGTGATTTATTGCTTTCGTTCTCTACCGGCGGGAGCAAGGCTATGGCAAGTGTTTCAAGACACCAGCAGGTTTCCAACGGGAAAGGAATAAGACTTACATAGCGTGCTTGGCCGCGATATAAATTTCATAAGAATGAATGATGGACAACTCAGTAGACCACTCCACAGGTGCTCATTTCTGCACGCTAAATTTTCCGTTCTGGTGAGCCCTCACCGCCTGCAGGTGAGTAAATATGGCGGAGGTGCTGCAAACTGCGTGGTTGCATAAGATATCGTGGCCGCGACCAACACTGAGTTAAGTTACCGCCTGGCCAAATAAAATTATTGTCGTTATGCATCAAACTTAATTTGCTCACAATATACTGAAGTTCTTAGCCTTATTAAATGTGCTTTGCTGTTTGAACGTATCCAAGTTTGAGCAGATGTGCTTGAGATGCAATGTATAATTCAAAAATATATATATATATATATATATATATATATATATATATATATATATATATATATATATATATATATATATATATATATATATATATATATATATATATAGTGTGTGTGTGTGTGTGTGTGTGTGTGTGTGTGTGTGTGTGTGTGTGTGTGTGTGTGTACTCACCTAGTTGTGGTTGCAGGTGTCGATTCATAGCTCCTGGCCCCGCCTCTTCACTGGCCGCTACTGGGTCACTCTCCCTGCGCCATGAGCTTTATCATACCTCTTCTTAAAGTTATGTATGGAACCTGCCTCCACTACATCGCTTCCCAAATTATTCCACTTCCCGACCACTATGTAACTGAAGAAATACTTCCTAACATCTCTGTGATTTATCTGAGTCTTCAACTTCCAGCTGTGCCCCTTGTTGCTGTGTCCCATCTCTGGAACATTCTGTCTCTGTCCACCTTGTCAATTCCTCTCAGTATCTTATATGTCGTTATCATGGTTCCCCTATCTCTCCTGTGTGTGTGTGTGTGTGTGTGTGTGTGTGTGTGTGTGTGTGTGTGTGTGTGTGTGTGTGTGTGTAGCCGAATAGGTAAAAGTTGCAATTTTGGCTTAAATAGTAATGTTCTTCTTGCCGAATAAGGCAAGCGAAAATTTGAGTATACAATTATTTCGCAAAAATCATTCTGAACCTAATGAAAAAAAATCATTATGTTTGTTTATTATTAAATTATTGTAAACTTAATTTAGTTGGATTAGGCTAAATTAGGTAAGTTAGGTAAGTTTTCCAAGGTTCTTTTGATACAAAATTATTATTTTTTACATTAATATAAACTAAAAAAATATATCTTTAAACAAATAAGAGAAAATTTTAGAAAGGAATTAATTTTAAATGAGTTCTTGCTAATTGACCAGTTTTACCTATTCGGTAGAAAGTTGAAAGTAAACATAGATAAGAGTAAGGTGATGAGGGTATCAAGCGATTTAGATAAAGAAAAATTGGATATCACATTGGAGAGAGGGATTATGGAAGAAGTAAATGTTTTCAGATATTTGGGAGTTGATGTGTCAGCGGATGGGTTTATGATGGATGAGGTTAACCATAGAATTGATAAAGGAAAAAAGGTGAGTGGTGCGTTGAGGTATCTGTGGAGACAAAAAACGTTATCCATGGAGGCAAAGAAGGGAATGTACGAAAGTATAGTGGTACCAACACTTATATGGGTGTGAAGCATGGGTTGCAAATGCTGCAGCGAGGAGGAGGCTGGAGGCAGTGGAGATGTCCTGTCTAAGGGCAATGTGTGGTGTAAATATTATGCAGAAATTCGTAGTGTGGAAATTAGGAGGAGGTGTGGAGTTACTAAAAGTATTTGTCAGAGGGCTGAAGAGGGGTTGTTGAGGTGGTTTGGTCATTTAGAGAGAATGATATGGAGAGCGTATAAATCTGTAGGGGAAGGAAGGAGGGGTAGGGGTCGTCCTCGAAAAGGTTGAAGGGAGGGGGCAATGGAAGTTTTGTGTTTGAGGGGTTTGGACTTCCAGCAAGAGTGCGTGAGCGTGTTAGGAGTGAATGTAGACGAATGGTTGCTGGGACCTGACGAGCTGTTGGAGTTTGAGCAGCGTAATATTTTGTGAAGGGATTCAGGGAAACCGGTTAGTCGGACTTGAGTCCAGGGGTTTGGGATATTGTCAGTTTCGAGGGACGTCTAAGTCGTCGTATCTGTGCACTTCTGCAAAGATAGTGATCACGTATGAGTGATGGTGAAAGTGTTGAATGTTGAAAGTTTTTTTTCTTTTTGGGGTTTTCTTTCTTTTTTGGTCACCCTGCCTCGTTGGGAAACGGCCGACGTGTTAAGTGTTAAATATATATATGTATGTATATATATGTATGTATAATGTATATATGTATATATTATATATATATATATATATATATATATATATATATATATATATATATATATATATATATATATATATATATATGTCGTGCCGATTAGGTAAAACTGGCGATTTTGGCTTAAATAGCAACGCTCACCTTGCCATATAAGACAAGTGAAAATTTGTGTATGCAATAATTTCGCCAAAATCATTCTGAACATAACGAAAAAATATACTTCATTGTGTTTGTTTATTATTAAATTAATGTTAACGTATCTAAAATATATTTAGTTGGGTTAGGCTAAATTAAATTGCGCTTGTTGTAATAAGGTTAGGTAGGTCTTCAAAGTTGCTCTTGGTACAAAATTATAAATTCTTACATTAACATAAAAGAAAAAATATATCTTTAAACGTATAAGAGAAAATTTTAGAAAGGACTTAATTTTAAATGAGTTCTTGCTAATTGACCAGTTTTACCTAATCGGCACGACATATATATATATATATATATATATATATATATATATATATATATATATATATATATATATATATATATATATATAATAAAAGAAATGCAAGTGCTTCCTTAATGGTACCAGCACTATCGTCAAAGAGAAGGTGCTTCATTCACTCTTCAAACATAAATCTTCTTCATCAAATATACAGTCAGTGTGACCTCACATGATCAGTACACGTTTCTCTACTGAGGAACATAAATAATATGGAATGGGGGTGATGGATACTTGGGTCAGATGCGATAAATTTCCTCAACACCAACGTACTTACACTAATTATCCAGGATAACTTCACGTTCCTGTCTGAACAGTTCTTATCATCAGCAGTTGGTTGTAATAATATTGTTAGTTTCTATTTGAAATGCGACAGAACTGACATTTCTAGATGGAAGTGTTGCTAGATAAGCAATAGCTACATTGTCTTGTTCTGATACTGCTGCAATCCATTGGCAACTGGCCGGGATGGCAGTCCCTTAGATCTTGCTGACGTGAAGTAAAAACACTGTATTGTGGGTAGAGTATTTCGGACAGTCTGTTGGAGAAAACCCACAGAGCTGGTGGCTAGTAAAGGGAAGGGGAGAACAATGAGTTCAAGGAGAGGAATTAGGCACTCACAAAGATAGGGCAAAGACTGATGCAATGCACATGGTGAGGCCAAGATACACACAGTAGCTTAGCATGTTTCACAATTTGCGTCTATCTAAACAATAGTTAATAAGTAAGGGGTGTAAAGCGATTTTTAAATCTTGATTTGTTCAGTAGTTGTAGCGTTGAATGGCTGTAGCCTACAAAAATGAATTTTGCATCCTTCCAGTAACTATTGAGCGGCTTTTACAAGGACTCTGGTGCCATCCTGAGGCTCCTCACCAGTGAAGGATGATGACACAAGGATCGAGACCCTTGTCTGAACATCCTTCACAAATCTTCACATTGAAAAGTCTGAAACACAAAACAAATATCACTAAGATAATGCAATAAAGATATGAATACAATGAAAACAATTAAATAACAGAAAATTATTGCATTCTAATCATCTAAAATTATAATATAAAAAAATCTTGAATATTTCATTGCAAGAAGTTACGGACGCTGGGTATTTATTCCCTCTACAGTTATTTTTTTTTTTTAGACAAAAATACTATCTAGTTTGGGAGTAAATGAACAGCATATATACGATGAATCTTTTACGTAACTCTTTATGAAAAAAATCCGTTTTCTTTAACAATATCACTGTTTATCATCCAGTGGATGTGTCATGTTACAACAGGATGATCTGTAACGGGATAAAAACATCATCAGTATAGTGGACACGGCGAGCCCAGTGAAGGCCACACATCATCAATATGGTGGACACGGCGAGCCCAGTGATGGCCACACATCATCTATATGGTGGACACGGCGAGCCCAGTGATGGCCACACATCATCAATATGGTGGACACGGCGAGCCCAGTGATGGCCACACATCATCTATATGGTGGACACGGCGAGCCCAGTGATGGCCACACATCATCTATATGGTGGACACGGCGAGCCCAGTGAAGGCCACACATCATCAATATGGTGGACACGGCGAGCCCAGTGATGGCCACACATCATCAATATGGTGGACACGGCGAGCCCAGTGATGGCCACACATCATCAATATGGTGGACACGGCGAGCCCAGTGATGGCCACACATCATCTATATGGTGGACACGGCGAGCCCAGTGATGGCCACACATCATCAATATGGTGGACACGGCGAGCCCAGTGATGGCCACACATCATCAATATGGTGGACACGGCGAGCCCAGTGATGGCCACACATCATCTATATGGTGGACACGGCGAGCCCAGTGATGGCCACACATCATCTATATGGTGGACACGGCGAGCCCAGTGAAGGCCACACATCATCAATATGGTGGACACGGCGATCCCAGTGATGGACACACATCATCAATATGGTGGACACGGTGAGCCCAGTAATGGCCACATATCATCAATATGGTGGACACGGCGAACCCAGTGATGGCCACACATCATCAATATGGTGGACACGGCGAGCCCAGTGATGGTCACACATCATCAATATGGTGGACACGGCGAACCCAGTGATGGGCACACATCATCAATATGGTGGACACAACGAGCCCAGTGATGGCCACACATCATCAATATGGTGGACACGAAGAGCCCAGTGAAGGCCACACATCATCAATATGGTGGACACAGCGATCCCAGTGATGGACACACATCATCAATATGGTGGACACGGTGAGCCCAGTAATGGCCACATATCATCAATATGGTGGACACGGCGAACCCAGTGATGGCCACACATCATCAATATGGTGGACACGGCGAGCCCAGTGATGGTCACACATCATCAATATGGTGGACACGGCGAACCCAGTGATGGGCACGCATCATCAATATGGTGGACACGGCGAACCCAGTGATGGCCACACATCATCAATATGGTGGACACGGCGAGCCCAGTGATGGGCAAACATCATCAATATGGTGGACACGGCGAACCCAGTGATGGCCCCACATCATCAATATGGTGGACACGGCGAGCCCAGTGATGGGCACGCATCATCAATATGGTGGACACGGAGAGCCCAGTGATGGCCACACATCATCAATATGGTGGACACGGCGAGCCCAGTGATGAGCACACATCATCAATATGGTGGACACGGTGAGCCCAGTAATGGCCACATATCGTCAATATGGTGGACACGGCGAACCCAGTGATGGCCACACATCATCAATATGGTGGACACGGCGAGCTCAGTGATGGGCACACATCATCAATATGGTGGACACGGAGAGCCCAGTGATGGCCACACATCATCAATATGGTGGACACGGCGATCCCAGTGATGGGCACACATCATCAATATGGTGGACACGGCGAACCCAGTGATGGCCACACACCATCAATATGGTGGACACGGCGAGCCCAGTGATGGGCACATAACATCAATATAGTGGACACAGCGAGCCCAGTGATGGCCACACATCATCAATATGATGGACACGGCGAGCCCAGTGATGGGCACACATCATCAATATGGTGGACACGGCGAGCCCAGTGATGGGCACACATCATCAATATGGTGGACACGGCGAGCCCAGTGATGGGCACACATCATCAATATGGTGGACACGGCGAGCCCAGTGATGAGCACACACCATCAATATGGTGGACACGGCGAGCCCAGTGATGGGCACATAACATCAATATAGTGGACACGGCGAGCCCAGTGATTTGCACACATCATCAATATGGTGGACACGGCGAGCCCAGTGATGGCCACACATCATCAATATGATGGACACGGCGAGCCCAGTGATGGGCACACATCATCAATATGGTGGACACGGCGAGCCCAGTGATGGGCACACATCATCAATATGGTGGACACGGCGAGCCCAGTGATGGGCACATAGCATCAATATGGTTGACACGGCGAGCCCAGTGATGGCCACACATCATCAATATGGTGGATACGGCGAGTCCAGTGATGGGCACACCATCAATATGGTGGACACGGCGAGCCCAGTGATGGCCACACATCATCAATATGGTGGATACGGCGAGTCCAGTGATGGGCACACCATCAATATGGTGGACACGGCGAGCCCAGTGATGGGCACATAGCATCAATATGGTGGACACGGCGAGCCCAGTGATGGGCACACATCATCAATATGGTGGACACTTCGAGCCCAGTGATGAGCACACATCATCAATATGGTGGACAGGGCGAGCCCAGTGATGGGCACGCATCATCAATATGGTGGACACAGCGAGCCCAGTGATGGCCACACATCACCAATATGGTGGACACGGCGAACCCAGTGATGGCCACACATCATCAATATGGTGGACACGGCGAGCCCAGTGATGGGCACACATCATCAATATGGTGGACACGGTGAGCCCAGTAATGGCCACATATCATCAATATGGTGGACACGGCGAACCCAGTGATGGCCACACATTATCAATATGGTGGACACGGCGAGCCCAGTGATGGGCACACATCATCAATATGGTGGACACGGAGAGCCCAGTGATGGCCACACATCATGAATATGGTGGACACGGCGATCCCAGTGATGGGCACACATCATCAATATGGTGGACACGGAGAGCCCAGTGATGGTCACACATCATCAATATGGTGGACACGGCGAGCCCAGTGATGGGCACACATCATCAATATGGTGGACACGGTGAGCCCAGTAATGGCTACATATCATCAATATGGTGGACACGGCGAACCCAGTGATGGCCACACATCATCAATATGGTGGACACGGCGAGCCCAGTGATGAGCACACATCATCAATATGGTGGACACGGCGAGCCCAGTTATGGCCACACATCATCAATATGGTGGACACGGCGAGCCCAGTGATGGCCACACATCAATATGGTGGACACGACGAGCCCAGTGATGGCAACACATCATCAATATGGTGGACACGGCGAGCCCAGTGATGAGCACACATCATCAATATGGTGGACACGGCGAGCCCAGTTATGGCCACACATCATCAATATGGTGGACACGGCGAGCCCAGTGATGGCAACACATCATCAATATGGTGGACACGGCGAGCCCAGTGATGGCAACACATCATCAATATGGTGGACACGGCGAGCCCAGTGATGGCCACACATCATCTATAAGATTATATATTTTTTTCTGGTACAATAAGCATAGTACGCAAACCCTTGAAGAGGATTTAAGTCGGAGATCGAAATATACGTTTATTTTTTTACACTGTGTTTCTAAGTACATGAGAATTTTTCTCAGTTCAACAAATTTTTCAGATAATTGCAATAAGCAAATTCCGATTATACAGTATGTAAACATTAGTAGTAACATGTGTAGCATAACCAAGATAACCATGTCAGTTTGCTTTATTTCCACCAGGCTCTTCCCGGCTCAGAGAATTCTGATTTCACAAGGGTTCCTAATTTTTTTTAAACCAATGGCCAAATATTTGGTTAAATATAAAGATGATCTCCAACCCATGTGTATGAATCTGATGTCTAGATAACTGACCACAATTTTTTTGAGACCTGCTGAATGAATCCTGTCTGACCTGTGTATCTGCAGCTGCTCTGACGTGCATCTCCAGCTACTCTGATGTGTGTCTCCAGCTGCTCTGATGTGTGTCTCCAGCTGCTCTAACGTGTCTCCAGCTACTGATGACGTGTGTGTTTCCAGCTGCTCCTAACTTGTGAGTCTACAGCTGCTTCAGACATGTGTGCCTCCAGCTGTTACTGACGTGCATACCACCATATGCTCCTGACGTGTGTGCTTCTAGCTGCTCACCCTTCTAGTTTTCACCTCTTGAAGAGTGTTCTTCTTACACGTCTAGATCCTCCTTCCCGAACTCTCTCCTTAATTAATTTTCGATCTGCTCCTCTTCCACAGAACTCGACGTCGACTGGATTTCCAGGACAGTGATCATTTTCCTGGAGAGAAAGGAACCTGAATGCGCACACTTAGGACACCTTTATAGAAGTCGTTGCAATCCTGGGATCTTGTTCACTTCAATTATACATGTATTTGACGTGATTAAGGTCAATGGACCGAAAGATCCTCAATAAACGTGCCCTAAATGCATGCATTCGTGACTATTCCCATCTGGTTGTCGGCATATACTGCCTACATACCATAGCATTCTAATAAACTATCCAAAATTAATTATTGTTCCGTAGTTATAAGTTAATTTTGAGGCTGCCCGAAATGCTCTGCATAACCAGGGACTTTCTATAAATTATGCCATTAACGTCAATTAATCCTGTATCAACTGTATGCCATACTTCTTAGAAATGGAGATTGTCATTGTCACTGTCTGATCATTTCCTTGCTCTCAGTACTTCCCGTTGTTACACTCGACCTCCTCGTTGATCCCGGTGATTGAGCGGGCAGACTGGGCTCTTGGTTCACCCCGCAATAGCTTTTATTTTCTGGTGTTCCTCCAGTTTCATGCTCTACAGATGGGCTCTTATAAATGAATCTTCACCCCCTTTGTTTTTCTATACAGCCAGACACATACACACATCAGGGCCAGGAGCTATGACTCGACCCCTGCAACCACAATTAGATGAGTACACACACACACACATATCAAACCCGGACTCCTTTCTTCTCCCTGAAGGGAATGATAGGAGAATGCAGGAAGACCTGGTTATACCTTCATGAATGGTCCAATAAATAGTGACGGTCACTGTGAGAGGCAGTGACCGTCAGGGTGAGAGATGCTATCGTCACGGCGAGAGATGCTATCGTCACGGCGAGAGGTGCTATCGTCACGGCGAGAGGTGCTATCGTCACGGTGTTGAGGAAGCCGAGTCATCTTCACTTACAAAACTGGCAAAGAGAAGCGAAAGTTCCCCACACGGACGACTTACGCCGACATGATGTATGTACCAAGGACGCATACCAGCACATCGCAACCTGAAATTAGCGCTCAGCACTTGTAAACAATGTTGGCTCGGGATGATATACTGCTCATGAACCCTTCCCTGTCTGTTCTTATCTTGGTTTTCTTATTTACGTTTCCATGTGTATGTTAGCTTATGTAACTTGTGTTCTTACCTGTTCTTATCTCTGTTTCTAGGTTTTCTAGTGTGGTTTTTATATAAGTTTTTCTATCAAAGTGTTCTTCTTGAAGTGGTCGTATCTAAATTTTTAAGTGATCGTTATATAAGTTTTAAACTGCTTTTGTTAATAGTAAGTCTATAGATGATACCTTCTTGGGTTTTATGGTGGGTGTATAAAATAAATCTTTTTGTTTTATGTGGTAGATGTATAGACGATACCTTCCTGGTTTTCATAGTAGGTATATAGACGATGTTTTTTTTATTTTTAAATCCGTGGACAAGATCCCCTTATTTTTTTATTATTTAAATTCGAAACATGGTAACATTAAATTTATGTTCGAGACGGATGTGAATAAAACGTTGTCATTTTTGGGTGTTTGTACTGAGAGAAACATAGATTAAGTTCTGTCATCTACTGGAAACCAACTTACCAGTCTGTGTACTAAATTTTCGTCTTTTATTCTCATTAATTATAAACGTAACTCGGTGACTACTATTACAAACAGAGCCTTCCATATTTACTCTGGTTATTTTAAATTACATATGGAGTGTGGTCGCCTGAGGTGCACACTGGTTAATAATGCTTTCTCTATGACTTTTATAAACACGTACATTAGTTAAACTTCCAGTTCTCTGGTGGGTATTCCAGGTAAAGTACTTAATATTGTACCCAAAAAAATAGTATATTTTTCCATTTATTATTTCAGTAATATCTTTTTCGGTTACGTAAGACTCAATAAACTATTTTCTGACCTTTACCCTCGATTTAATATTTAAACCATCTTTAATTTATGCAATACTATTAAGAAAAACTTTAAAGTTAAGGCCGATATTGCATAAAACCTTTAAATATACAGACATGCATGTGAGCACTGTGAAGCCTCATATATTGGCAAAACAAAGATTCCTTTAATTAGCAGAATTCACGAACATGACGGATGTCAAGCAGAACGAAACTTGCCGTGAGTGAACCAACGTTTAGCTCCATTAAGGAACACACTCGCACACCGAATTCCTCAGTAGATGACCCGGGGCGTCTCTGTCGTAGCTGCTGGTCGGTCAGACAGTGAACCTCTTACTGTAGAGACGCTGCTGACACAAGCCTGGTTGGTGTAAGCTGATAACCCTGGCTCGGTACACCTGTTATGTTTCCAGGTATATCTGATGTGACCTGCTTGTACATGAATGTTTTTTTATGTAATTCCTGTACGCTTTTCTCGTTACTGTTAGAATACCATGAAGTGATTTTATGTATTCTAATTAATCTTGAAGTGAGTTTATATATATATATATATATATATATATATATATATATATATATATATATATATATATATATATATATATATATATATATATAATAATTTGTCACTGGCAGTGTGAAGTTAGAACCACTAAACAGCAGAGGCTAAGTGACGTGTGTATAATGACAATAGTGTACAATTTAGCTTCATGGTGATAAGTGAGGTATGAATGCCAGAGTCTTCCTGTTCACCCCAAGATCAATCTTCATAACCTCGACTTTAACGTTCCAGTAAGACTCTTCTGTTGTGTTGTAATTACTTGGCTGGGTGAGCTCTCTCAACCCCATCCCCCTACGGCTACCTTCTATAGGTGCCTCACAGCTCACCCGCACCCACCCATGCTCGCCCACACTCACCCATGCTCGCCCACACTCACCCATGCTCGCCCACACTCACCCATGCTCGCCCACACTCACCCATGCTCGCCCACACTCACCCATGCTCGCCCACACTCACCCATGCTCGCCCACACTTACCCATGCTCGCCCACACTTACCATGCTCGCCCACACTTCCATGCTCGCCCACTCACCCACTCACCCATGCTCGCCCACACTGCCCATGCTCTCCCACTCACCCATGCTCGCCCACACTCACCCATGCTCGCCCACACTCACCCATGCTCGCCCACACTCACCATGCTCGCCCACACTCACACTTCACCCATGCTCGCCACACTCACCATGCTCCACTTCCCATGCTCGCCCATCACCATGCTCCAACTTCCATGCTCGCCCACACTTACCCATGCTCACCCATGCTCGCCCACACTTACCCATGCTCGCCCACACTTACCCATGCCACACATTCTTCAGCAATGTGAACGGCCTCATGTGTTTACGAATCATTTATCTCTCATGATGTTTAATTGACACGGCGTCTGGTGAATCCTCTTCCCTCATTACTGTGTCAGTGAAGTCATTTTTTTCTCACCAGGATCACAAAATACCCACACTTTGAGGGCGAAACTATAGGCGACGTTTCGGCCCGTCCCGCTAATTGTTCTGGATGAGAGAAAAAATCATCTAGAATTTAATCAACAACGTAGATTTTGTTTGGAAATTGTTAACACCAACTATTCTTTTTGTATTTAACGCTATCTCCTCTGATTTGAGTTCACACTGGAGGAAGAGGAAGAAGAGGAGGAGGAGAGAGGAAGAAGATGAGGAGGAAGAAGAAGAAAGCGGAGGAGGAAGAAGAGGAGGAAGAAGAGGCAAGTGAATACCAATTTTATTTCTATCGAGTTCAAAGAAACTGGTGGTGGTGGACAGACTGTAGGGTACTTGTGGAGGGTCATGGTGGTGGTGAGCAGAGAGTAGGGTACTTGTGGTGGGTCATGGTGGTGATGGGCAGACTGTAGGGTACTTGTGGAGGGTCATGGTGGTGGTGTGCAGAAAGTAGGGTACTTGTGGTGGGTCATGGTGGTGGTGGGCAGAGAGTAGGGTACTTGCGGTGGGTCATGGTGGTGGTGGGCAGACAGTAGGGTACTTGTGGTGGGTCATGGGGGTGGTGGGCAGACAGTAGGGTACTTGTGGAGGGTCATGGTGATGGTGGGCAGACTGTAGGGTACTTGTGGTGGGTCATGGTGGTGGTGGGCAGACAGTAGGGTACTTGTGGTGGGTCATGGTGGTGGTGGGCAGACTGTAGGGTACTTGTGGTGGGTCATGGTGGTGGTGGGCAGACTGTAGGGTACGTGTGGTGGGTCATGGTGGTGGTTGGCAGAGGTAGGGTACTTGTGGTGGGTCATGGTGGTGGTGGGCAGACTGTAGGGTACTTGTGGTGGGTCATGGTGGTGGTGGGCAGACTGTAGGGTACTTGTGGTGGGTCATGGTGGTGGTGGGCAGAGTGTAGGGTACTTGTGGTGGGTCATGGTGGTGGTGGGCAGACTGTAGGGTACTTGTGGTGGGTCATGGTGGTAGTGGGCAGATGTAGGGTACCTGTGGTGGGTCATGGTAGTGGTGGGCAGAGTGTAGGGTACTTGTGGTGGGTCATGGTGGTGGTGGGCAGACAGTAGGGTACTTGTGGTGGGTCATGGTGGTGGTGGGCAGACTGTAGGGTACTTGTGGTGGGTCATGGTGGTGGTGGGCAGAGAGTAGGGTACTTGTGGTGGGTCATGGTGGTGGTGGCAGACTGTAGGGTACTTGTG